>JBBPCZ010001856.1:0-15771 GCA_037974445.1 Brycinus macrolepidotus
AAGTAAAGTACAGATACATAAAAATGTACTTAAGTACAGTAACGAAGTACAAATACTTTGTTACATTCCACCACTGACTAAAACAAACACCCAAACTTAACAGGAACTGTAAATAACTGTAGCAATTTATGCTAAAACTTGATGTAAAGCTGTTAACTGACACATCTCCAACTTCGTGCTGGAACAGTTTTCATGCTGATCTCAACAGGCAAGAACAAAAGACCATTCAGAGTCTGCTGCATCATTTAGTATTTCTATGATGTCATCACTTAAAAGTCTTACATCACTTAAAAGTCTCACAGAAAGTATCTATCTATCCATCCATCCATCCATCTACCCATCAGTCTATCAACTGTCTTGATCTTAGGCTGGAGAGACAGACACGTCCTGGGGTTTTATGTCTCTATATATTAGAATCTAATGTGCTGTAGTGGCAACAATGAGCTATACAGACCACCCAAAAATGAGCCTTAATAAGACTTAATAAAACAATATAGAAAGTCCTCCGCTTAGAGCCATGTGCTCCTCCAGTGACAGTGAGCTTGCATATGCAGATTTGCAATATAGATTTTATCATTACTCTCAATAAGGCAAACCCACTCTCATTTCCAGTCAGTGTTTATCTCATTTACGGGACATGAGTAACAGTTTATAGCCGTGTGTGATGAGCTCTGAGTTCTTCCTGTAATACTGGGATTCAGTGCACTTAAGGGGAGTGGGGCAGAAGGACAGGGACAACAGAACACAGTCTCAAGTTAGAAGCATCTTTCCAAAGCTAAATGAACACCTTCTGATTCTCTTTCTCTCTCTCTCTCTCTCTCTCTCTCTCTCTCTCTCTCTCTCTCTCTTTCACCACCCTCTTCTTTCTCCTCTGCTGAATTCATCTGGGTGACATCATCCAGGGTGTGTGAGTGCAGCTCTGTAGCAGATCAAAGAGGGTTGAGTCGTCTAATCTGCATGTCGACATCATCCAACAGTATTCTACCAGCCCCCCGCAGCCGTAATCACACGCTTTACTGCTAGCCTATAAAACTGGCAAAACCTTTTAAGACCTTTTAAGCAATAAGAGAAATAACACCGCAACTAGATGTAATGTAAATCTCTGAATAAAATCCATTAGATGTGAATATGAGAAACCTCCATAATTACATTTTTTGCATGGTGCTTTAGAAATCTTCAATAAAACTGACAAAATGTAACATAGTGGAACATTATGAAGAGTATGTTTTTGGTAACTTTCCTTTCTGGCTTGCTTTGCCACTCTTTTTGAAAGGGTTTTCACTCCGGCAGTGGAGACACAGTCTTTGTCAATGTCTCACACCTTCCTAAGAGGCAGACTAACTCTCTTTGGCAGAGAGAGCAGAACAGCAGAACGAACTCCAAACCCAACTGAAACGTCAGGGACATTTTAGTCGATGGTGTGTCACATATAAGTAGAGCTACATGCACCGAGTTGGCAGTTTATTCTGTGCCCCTAACTACATAAAGTATACATACGTGAGGAGTCCAGTAGTGACAATATGTGTTATTTCACTTATTGTTTAGAAGGTATTAAAAGACTTTGCTGGTTTAGGCTGGTGGTAAAGTGTGTGACTGTGGATGTGGGGGGCTGGTAGAATACGGTTAGATGATGTCAGCATGCAGATTATGAGCACAACCCCCTAGCTCCCATAACCTGGATGATGTCACTCGGATAAATGCCAAGGAGGATATCCTCCTTTGCATTTATCTACCTTTGCATTTAATATACTAATTTAAACTAAAAAGAATAAATGCCCAACTGTGGGACTATTAAAGGGTCATCTTATCTTTTTACACTGTAAATAGGGATTTTATGTACAGTATATCAGTGTTCCTTGTGGAAGCCCAGTATTACTTGTAGTTACCATCAGATACCTGGTTTGACTCAACAATACTTCCTTAATTTAAACCAGGTGTGCTGATGATGGAATTTCACGTATCTAAGCAACGACTGGAGGCATTTTGTTGGCATTTATTCTAATGTTAACTTTGCAAGCAGAAAGACATGTTATCACACGCTGAGAAAAATGGCTTTAAACAATTTGCATAGGTGCCTAAGACTTTGCAGAGTATATATATATATATATATATATATATATAGAGAGAGAGAGAGAGAGAGATGTAAGAAATATATTATACATTTAAATTTATAACTAATGTACATTAATGTAAAGCATTTTTGTTTTGTTTGTGGAGCATTTCAACCGTTTTGTTTATAATGACAGTTTCACAAGATAACTGAAAAATCTTAAGATACTTGTTACTTGTTCTTGTATTTGACAGTGACGATATGTGCCAAATACATCAATGAATTACTTAATTGGGTAGAGATCTTGTCTTTACAAACATTCTTCATTTTTATCAGCTATACTGACCATAAAGGTACACATTGTAATTTACAGACACGACTACAGTTCCTGTGTGTCTCTGCATCAATAGTTACTCTGTTCATGAAGTGGTCCCGCAGGACCAACAATAAGCAGGTATAATTTGGGCGGTGGATTATTGTCAGCACTGCAGTGACACTGTCATGTTTGTGTGCGTGTGTGTTTGTGTGTGTGTGTGTGTGTGTGTGTGCGTGTGTGTGTGTGTGTGTGTGTGTGTCCACCTTCTAAATTTTAAATTATTGATGGAGTCGTCCTGGGGACATCACAAGGCTTTGTTCTGCAAGTGACAGTATGTACGTATCTACATGTAATAAGACTTTTTCAAAGCCTAACCCTAAATCTAACCTCAAAACAAAACAAACCATCCCAAAGACAAACAAACAAACAAACAAAACCGTTTTAAAAAAATAGGACCATTATCTTTTTCACTGTGTCTTTTCCGGATCATTTTGTTGATGCTGATATTTTTGTCTGGTGTTCTTGTTCAGGCTCCCACACTCTCTGTGCTTTGTATGCAGCTTGCAGCAGTGCACGCACATGCCAGACATGACTCACTCAGGTAGAGGCAGCAAAGTGTAATCTGACATCATCTCCCTCTTCACACTGACTTCACTCGTGCTCCTATTGATCGCGGCTAGCAAATTGGATTGCATATTTGAATTCAATTAAAATGACTCCCGGTATAAGCAGGAAGGAGCGACACCCCTAGCCTTTCGGGGCCACAGAGAGGGTGAACAAAGAAAGAGGAGCGTAATACAATCCTCGGAAGAAAGACTTGATTTCATCGGTGCTGTTTGTATGAGTTTTATTGAGCTCAAGCGCAAGTCCCTATTAGAGATATGAAATAATTACAGTTATTACACAGCGTGCAACTGCTACAACTGTGAGAGATAAAGAGTGAGGGAGAGAGAGAGAGAGAGAAGGAGAGAGGACGAGCAATGAGCGGACTGAAGGGCAGGAAATGGATTTTTACCTCAGTGGAGATTTGTAATTAAGTCGAGGCATCTCAATGAATGTTAACTTTGTCTTGCTTTGTGGTCAGTAAACAAGAATGCAAACATACAGCCCCGCTCTAAACTACAGGAAAGGTCTGGCACAGGACTGTGTGAAGGTTCCTTAATTTAATTCCCAGCCAGAGTGGTGCTTCAGAAGAAACAAGAAACAAAAAAGCCTCCAAAACATTAATCTTATAATAAATCCATGAATGTATAATTTATTCACTCTTTACTCTTGTGCCCCCTACTGCCACACCAGTTACAGCAGCGTCCCCACAACAAAGCTCTCACTGACATAATGCTCCCCTTCAAACAGACACTAATATTAATTCAAGCAACTACCCAAACACACCTCAGCTGCCTTACACTTTTCTTCTAAAATGGCTAAAGGAGATCTTTCTGAGAGATCAGATTAGATACTTATATAGTAAATGGGAGAATCAAAAGGAAATTAAATGGACCAAAAAGAAGAACATCTGTACAAGACCATTAAAGCCGCGTGTATACAGGATGTGAGTTACAGAGTATCTGACTCCTCCAAAAAGCCAGAAATAAGAAGGGTTGCTGGGGAGGGATGTTTCTTAGTTATTTAAAGTAAATAATAATTTTAAGAGTAAACTTTAAAACATTTTGCCACCTGTATGAGAAAGACCATGAAATACCATTTTGAACACTGTTCTATTTTTTCACGGATGACATTTAACTCCTTTGTTGTTTATTCCCTCATGAACTTATCTTGCTTGCTAGCTAGTTATTAGGTTGCTAGCTACCATCTAGCAAAACAAAACCGTGTGAAGGGCTGCAGCATAGCTGCCTATCCAGCAACTCTAGTGAGCAACTTAAGCGTGAACATTATGTAGTTTGTCAGGGAAAAAGTCATGGTACAGTTTACACTCTGCACACATTTTTATTACAGCTTAGAAACACCTGCCTTGTATTTCCACACAGTGGCGACCTTATGGGTGAACTACAATGTGTACAGTTGCACACTTGTCAGAGACAGCCCACTGTTGAACAGATATTATTGGGGTGGTGGGCCATTCTCAACACAGCAGTGATACTGATATGGTAGTTGAGTGGTGTTGCACTAGTACAAATGTATCAGACACAGCAGTACTGGTAGTATTGCTATGGTTTTTACACATCACTGCTGGGTTAAGAGTGGTCCCCCCAAACAATATCTAACTAAGACTGGCTAGAGGATTAATAAATTGTGCATCAGTAGATGAGCTACAGGCTCTAACTGTACTCTATTTAGGAGAGACCTATGAAATAGGTGTCATTCCTGTGAACAGGTGTAATAAAGTGGCCATACATGTTCTTTCATACTTAAAATAAAGGAAATAGGAACATTCCTCTTTTACATAACAGTAACAGTACTGCTTTACATGTTATATATTATATTATGGGATGGTGTCTGTATCACACGTCTTACCCAGTGAACATGACTTACTGTGTCTCCCTCCAACTCTTGAACCTTCTTGCGTGCCAGACGCTCTCCACTCTCGGCAAGCTTGTTGCCATGGTCACGACTTTGTGCCAGCGACAACTGTGTGAAAATGATTGCAAGCTCAGGCCTAGTGGAACAGTGGTAGTAATGGAAGCAGAAGTGATGTAAGTGATAGTACGACTGACACGGTGGGAGTAAATAATAGAGGAGCACTGGGCCACAGCTGAAAACAGGGCAAAATTGATTTTAAGTGTAATTAAACAGTTTGGTGTGAAACATGCTAATGGTCACCATCTCATATTCCTAAAGCATTTTGACAGCTACCCGAGTGATGTTTCTTGAGATTCTCCCTGAAAGTTGCTTTTGTGTCACAAAAGTAACTTTTTTCATCACAAGTGTTTCTAGATTCATGGGTTTTACTGAGACACCGAATCCACTCCTATATACTTGTATCAGCCTCTGGAACATGCTGTAACTGCTTTGAAGCACAGAACTGATTCACTGCGTGATATACGGGCTAAAGTAATGTCAACATAATAAGATTAGCTGTAACATGCTGTTAGTAGAGTAACAACAAGAGCAATATATATATATATATATATATATATATATATATTGTAGATTGTAGATTAATATTGAAAATAAACAAAATGACGAAGGAACACATGGAATTATGCAGTAAACAAAAAAACAAGTTAAACAAACCAGAATATGTTTTGTAATAAGGTAATGTTGTTTTTTTTACTTAGTTAAGTGGTTCTTGCCATAATGTGGAGTAGAACCGTAGTCGAACGTAGTAGAACAGGATTCCTAACTGTGTACCAACCCAACTGATGGTCCCAAACACATTAAGAAGGCAAGAAATTCCACTAATTAATTCTTGACGAAGCACACCTGTTAATTAAATAGCATTCTAAGTCGATACCTCATGAATCTGATTGAAAAAATGCCAGTAGTGTGCAAAGCTGTCATCAGAGCAATAGGTGATGTTTTCAATATTAATCTATAATGTAGCCAATAATATAAATAAAGAAAATTGTTGAATGAGAAGGTGTGTCCAAACTTTTGAAAGTTAGTGTATATATATAAAATATATAAATATATAAAATTACTTTTTAGGCACAGAATGAATAAATGAAAACACACTATAGGTACCATGGTATATGGTAAAAAAAATAAGAAAAAAAACAGTGTACTATTGTCGCTATCGTTTTGCTGCTTTTTTTGTCATTTAGCACGTTTGGTTCAAACAAGACTGAATGAAGTGCCTTTGCCTCAGCTTACCAAAAAACCTGCCCCTCAGTCTCTGGCTATAGATCACTAAATAGTTTCCAAATAGGAAAGAAAGGATAGCTCAGGTTTTCATTGTTGCAGAAATGTGTACATGTATAAACATTTTCTTGTAAAACATTTTGCGATTTTTTTTCTCATATATTTAAAAAAATATTTAGTGGCAATCAAAATGTGTCAGGTTGTCCACCTCACTCCCTGTCACGGCCGTGTCTCTCACGTCATGACATTCGCCTGTGTACTAGGCCTGGCACTTCCCTCTCTTTTGGTTTCTCCTGCTCACCTGATTGCCAACACCTGTTCTGCATTTATCTCTCCCTGAAAATGCCCAGCCTGAACCGGAATCTAGCGTCCGTTCTCTATCTTGCCTACTGGTTAGGGTGGTCTGGTGCTTTGTTTGTCTATGTCCTTTTAAACAGAGCAGTCAGAAGTGGTTTGCTACTTCGCTCTTCAGCGTTGAAAACACTGACCAGGTAGACCTAAATGGCGTGACCTGGTGCTTCTTGGGCCTCCGTCCTCTGCAATACGGTGGCCTTCAAAAAAAACCCTGTTTCTGTCTTGACCGTGTATCTGACGCAGCGCTGAGTTCAGTGTCTCCTTCGTTTGCATTTACCGCCAAAACTCCTGAAGTGGAGAATCAGAAGTGCGAGTGCGTCGCCTTACATTGGCTAGCCAGCCTTATGACACTCCGCTAATATTTACAACACTGATATTAGTACAGATTAGGGTTGCGTTGTAATATCGGAATCATTATTGGTATCAGAATTTAAACAGTGGTCATCCAGTAGATGTTACATCTAGGTTGATTTTACAATCTACATCTTACAATATTTATATATCAGCACTGGCAGATGTATGTATGAAAAACATTGGGTTTCATTACGGAGCCAGAATTCCCATTTCAGTGCATCCTTCCTACAGATAGTATAGGTGTAAAGAGTTATGCTCAGTCTCTTCACCTTCCTCCTTTCTGCCCTGTTACCTGCCTTAAAAGGTCTGGACCTCATCATATGTTGTGTGCATCTGCCTACTTTTGTGAATACTGTCACTCACTGAAAAAGAATGTCTTCCTTAAAGGAAATGGTAACATCACGTGTTGAGAACAATTACACACTCCAGTGAGCAGCTCTTGAGGACATTTTCAGTTATAGGATACCACTGCTTTGTCTATTCTCTGTGAATTGTTACAGCCATGGCCCATCTCTATTACATTCGTCGTATGATCTTTTCACCCATACAATGGTGGTCAAGACTCCGAGGCCATATTAAAGATTTGGGATTTCTTCCATTTAAACCTGGAAATGATAAAGTTTAGAATTTTTGAAAAAATCAGGAATTTCTGATCAGAAATATTCTGAAGATTTCTTGGTCACTTTTTAAATTTAAGCAAACTGTGTTAAGGCCTTTGAACAATAAAAGGTGAATTTTTTGAGTCTCATTCTTGTCACTGCAGTGCATATTCAGACGACTCTCAAGTGGACTAGATCTACTCATCAGAGGCTTCTAAACAAATGTGTGGAGTTTGAGTCACGCTGTCTGTAAAGCAGCAGGGAAACACTAAGAACATCATGACATTCATGTAAATATTTCAAAGATCCTTTTTTCACTCAAATTGTCTGATAATACAATTTGTAATGAAAAATATTATATAAGAAAAGAATTCAAAATAGGAGGATTTTCACTAATGGTCTTTAAATTTTAGCCACCACTGTAGTTCTCTAACATTTACATCTTATATGCTAACCTGACATTGGCTTCTAGACTCTTTTCTTTCAGCTTTGAGTTACAGTTCTGTCTCCTCAGCTGTCAAACGCTATTATTTACTGAAGGAAGCCTCTGCAAACACCTTTTCCAGATGTTGGGCATCACTTCCTCCAAACGTGACCTCAGGAATATAATGACACTGTGGGGAGTCAGAATGAACTCTGAGGCCACAAACATAAAGCAGTAGATGAGGGAACGCGGCCACTGCGGCTCTCTGCTGGGAGGATGTGGTTTATGGGTCAAGTGGATTGTGCAAAAGAATGATGCATCCAGAGGGAGGTCTTCTCCTTCACGCTCTTTACTTCTCTTTCATGTTAAGCTACTGATCCTTTGACTCTTTTGGCCTACAATTCTTGCCGGCAACAAGTGTTCTTTGGAGTGAAGGCACTGAAGCATTTTAATTTTTCACATCGTTTGACTGAAAAAAAAAAATTGGTCTACATATTTCTTTACAAAAATGAACAGCTTTAAAGAGTTCTTTTTGTAAATAAATGTTATAACATTTTAAACAATCTCAACAGAATGTAAAGACTCTATCACGTTTTTCACTGAAGTCTACATTCATGCGGAAGGCAACGAAAGTAGATCGTTTAGAATGTTATAATATTTAACAGTTTAATTTATTTCTTTTGGAGCAGAATTCTAGCTGGAGGCTTCTGCTACTGATAAATAATGACTAGTAGCCAAATCAGTGGCTGAGTTACCACCGTGATTGGACCTATCAAGGCAAAGTTACCAGCTAGAGATTACCTCGTTTAAATTCAGAGGGAAAACCAGCTAGTTATGTTTCATTAAATACCTATATCTGAAGGGTTTATTTCTAAAATGCTGTATATCAGTTTGTAGAACTGATGTAAAAATGGTTTGAAAACACATATTTGTATTTGTAAAAACACGGTATAAGTAATAAGGTAATAAGGTTTTAATCATAATATAGCATTGGTAGTTCTTGGAAGTGTAAAGCCTGCTCCCAACGATGTATAACATGGTAACAAAAAATCATGAAAGTGTGACATTTTAGTGTATTTGCTTCACACTGAATGTATATATAATAAGGTAGCGAAGGAGGGTCATGAGAAATACTATAACCCACCGTAGGGACGCTGGGAATTGCATTACATATGGCTATCTCACATAGATGGGTAAAGATGTTTCAGTGTTTATTAAAATGATAGTAAACAATTTAGTTATTCAGATTAGTCTTTTTTGGATGATCTAGATCTCCTTCCCAAACTCCGCCTGTAATTCGCACCCTGCATCTAAACCATTCTCAGAATGTTCTCTCATTAGAACGGCATTATTTCTCTATTTTTATCCGATTACCTAACTGAACTAGTTACTGACGCAGTTGTATTATTTATTTCTACACCCAATATATCACTGCAAGTACACTTTTTAATTTGATAACGGTTAATACTCATAATGCTTGTCTGTCTCATTGTCTTTCTTTTGTCCGTCAAGAAACTATTTCTTTTGAATGTTGAGAAGAACCAAGTCAGCAGACTGCAATCTCACTGCCTCAGTCTGTTCACTGTACCTCCTACTGCTCCATTTACATGCCAGGACCAGTGTCTCTCTGGGGAAGGAACGCTTCTCATGCATCATGTTATTTACCAGGCCTCATTATCAGTGCTCTGGAGCCTGGGGATCTATCCTTTTGAAATGGAGACTTAATTTAACCAGGAGGGGTGACAGAGAGACCATTTGCTCAAGTGAGTCTGTTCAAGGAGACTGGACTGTATCATTCTCTCAATTCTAAGCATGCGAATTTGATGTGTGAAGTCTGCAGCTACTTAAAATACACAGCTATTACTATTAGTAATGTTAGGGCTTGAACATGGTCCATGAAACATTCAGAAGCGGGTATGGTGGTGGAACTGAAGTGTGCAAGCTCTACATTTTTTTGTAAGGATCCTGTTGATCTACCGGTTGGGATTCAAACTTAAATAACCTGAGCGCACTAGTCAGTTAGCCAGGAGGGGCCAGTTGAAAGGAAAACACAGGGGAAAAAGTCATTCATCCATTCTTTATCTGAGTCGCTTATTCTTAACCAGTGTGGTATGGGAGCCTATACCAGTGGTCACAGGGCAAAATAGTGGAGAAACACTCTGTACAGGTCGCCAGTCCGTCACAGGGCAGACACACATAAACACCCCCACACACACACTGACACCTAGGGTCAATTTAGAATGTCCAATTCACCTCACACACATCTTTAGACTGTAGGAAACTGGAGCTCCCAGCGGGAAACCTTGCAGATTTGAGGAGGACATGCAGAAAGGACCCTCAGCTATCCCGGCTGGGAATCACTACCTACTGCGCCAACGTGCAGCCCATATTCTTTCATAAAAGTATGAATTTTAACTTCACATCTTAGCCAATGTTTATTGCCACAAACCAATATTATTATTATTATTATTATTATTACCGATAATAAACTTATATTTAATCATAGAATTATATTGGTAGTATTATTGTGATCGCATTGATGTTCCTTCTGAACATGACTGAAGTGAATTAGTTTGATAACCACATTAATTTCTTAATTCTGACATGCTGTATCTACTGCTAGATGCCATAACTGAATATCATGAATGACACAAATGCATATTTAACTAAATATCTTTCTAAATTAGAACAATAGGTTGCATTAGCAAAGCTGTAGCAGCTACAGCCAGGCCTGTTCAGTGTACAGCATTCACGCTGCGGCATATTTTCATTTGAATTATTCTTCCCATTTGTAGCATTCTGTTGCGCTATTAACAACATAAGCCTCAGCCTAGGGTCAATTATACAGCTTATGTTAGTGTCTATTGGGCTTTCTACTGAAAGCTATCAGTCAAATGTACTTATTTAACTGCAGAAAACAGATTTGCAGGCCAATAACCATACATTGTAAATATGTGATGGATTGTGTGAAGCTACCTGGGCTGGTACATTGAGACTTCTGATCTAATGTGAATGGCTAAAGTGGAACTGAGTAAAAAACATTAGTTTTCTCACTAATACTTCGCTTTAACTGGAGACATTTGAAATATTAAGAAATGCCTCATAGCATTTCAATAGTACAATAATAATAGTACCATCCCTTGGCAACATCACTTTTACTTGATAACCTACTGCAATATTGCGTTGAATATGTTTTGGGTTTTTTAGGGAGCACTTAATTGTTGGGCAAAAGGCAAGAATATTTTTTGCTTAGTATGTAAGATCAAGAGCTTAAAACATGAGAATGGTTTATGCTTGATGCTTCATTATTTGTATTGATGGACAAATGGCAGATATAGCCACTGGCCGATCTGTAATATTTCATGTTTCACATATGTTTCTAAAAACAACAGTCTGTTCTCTGCCTCACACACTCCTCTTTCTGCCTCTCGCCAGCTCAGTGTTTTTCTGGCCTGCAGCTTTGTGTCCTGCTGATCTGAGTCACAGCTTCTGAGGCGGATATGACTCGCCTCTTTTTCACAACCTGGGAGGTGAGGCGAAACTAGAGAAAGACTGCCTTTTATAAAACCCCACAGCCTCTGCAGAGAGCATTACTCTTCTCTGGAGGCGCCTCACACTCCCTCTTGTGGTGAACACTGCAAAAAGACTGAGGCAGTGAAAAGTGGCTTATGTGGGTGTTTATAATTTCATTTTCCTTATTTAATTTTGGTAAACGGAGCCATTATCAGTGTGTTCGGTTTAGACTGGCTAAGCCAACATATCAGTCCTGGATCTAGATCAGCTTCCAACAATTAGAGGGCAGATATATGGTAAACTCTGCCATGTCTATATAATCAAAAATACTCAGACTGGTCAGTTTATTGGAAACACCACCTGCATTGGTGTGCAGTTAGAGGCTGTAGCAAATATTACTGATGCACGGTTTGTGGAAGAAATTCTTTAACCTTTCCTCGGTTCTTATCGGGTGTTAAAACATTATCCTTATGTGCAATATCTCATGTGCAGTTGTCTTACCATGTATACAATATCACGTGAAGTTTTCTAATGGATGCTGAATCACTTCATTACATGCAATATCTTATGTGCAATAGTCTTCATGTGCAATATTACTACTTATCTATAGGATTTATACCCAGCATTTCTTTATATCGCAGAGTGTATTTTCATATTCATATTTTTTCTTCTCAACAGATTTTTTTAATTTAGATTTTATATAGACTTTATATTTTAGATTGTTCTTGTCACTGTGTCTCTCTGTGTCTTTGCAGTCATTACATAAGCAATTTCCTCCGGAATCAAAAAAGATTTCTGATTCTGATTCTGATTCAGTGCTTCATAGAGCTGCCCTGGATGTTCTTGGGTGGTGCACCACTCTTAATGTATAAGTGACACTAATGTGTGCTGTGCCTGCAACACTTGTACCTGTGCCATTCACACCACCATGCTACTTTTATATTGGTGCCAGTACTGTGTTGCGAATGACCCACTACCCAAATAACCAGTGATGAATGGAGCACTGTGTAATTGTATACTAATAAAAAGGGCCTCTAAGATAAAGTGAACAGAGTGTGGAAGTATAAGGTGTTTTTCAACAGTTATGCTTATTTATGGACAATGCTGTTTGTAAAATGTTTCACACAGTCTAATACAGTTCTTAACCCATAAGTCTAACTCGGAAGGTTTGCAGCAGAGCCCCATTTTCAAGAGACAAGGCCTTCAAAAAGAGTAACATTCTGACTCAAAGCTATTGGAAGTGAGCCAAGTGACGTGTATAACCAGCTTTATCTTCGCTCCGCAAAGGAAAAGGTGGGCAGTGTGTCCTACATGGTGAAGCTTGTGCTGCCTTTTTGTCACTGCAAAGTTAGGGGGCTCATTCACAGCCCATGAAGCTGCAGTCTCATAGCAGGGCTGATTACTGCAGCCTTGCTGCTCGATTCAGAGAGCAGCAGTCTGCCTCTCTTGGGAAGTAAAAAAAAAAAAAAAAAAAATTACCACAGTGCAGTATTAGCTGTCAGGGCCCATTATTTTGTGCCTTTCAGTGCTCAGAGGAAATTCTGTACGTAATAGAACAGAGATTGGAATGACTAGAACCATGTGGGCTAACATCATGATGTCGCTTAGTTATTATGCTAATGCTTTAAACAGTCTTTCGGTGGAGCTCAGGGAGGAACTCAAAGAGAATTAGAAACACATTATTGAAATCATTTGAAACGGTTGTCGTCAGTTGTAGGATTATCAGTAATGATTTTCTGTGACATGCCGATTTGCTAATACAAGCAAAATATTTCAGAAAGCTCAGAGTCAGATGTCTCATAGACTGCTAGTGTCTAGCACAGTTTGAGCCCCTATACCCTTTCCTGAATGTGCCTTGTTAAAGCACTGACTGTAAAATTATAACAGAAAACAGCACCTTGTGGTACATTAGGAACAACTCCCCATAGTCTGTGTCCACCAGCCATCTCTTTCTGCTATGTGTTGTGTGCATGCCAGTCCACTACAGGGCTCGCTGCACTTCAAGAGACTCTGAGACTCTTAACCAAGCATGACCATAATATAAAAATTGTTTACCCTGACAGCTAAATACAGTCATAAAATATGGGCATGCTCTAACCACACACGTTGTTACATTGCAGTGTTTAATTCAGATACCTTTTCATTTCCTTTCTTCAGATGATCACCTTGTTTATGCATTACTACTTTCTGGTAGTGCCCCATATGGGGTTTGCAATGTCATGTTATCACCAAGAGAATGACAATTAATTAAAGTTAATTTACTTTTATGCTACAAGCAGCATCTCTAATATCCAGAAGGAGGAGGCTGTCATGTATGCGACTGGCACATGGAGACAAAAAGGCCCTTGCAGGAGTGTTTCTCAGTGAGTTTATTCAGAAATGCAGGAAAACAAGAACAAAGAGATGATTACTTTGCTCTGGCTTAGTAATACAACTTCCAAAACCAAATCAAAGAACCACCACAGTTCCCATGGCACATACAAGAAGCATCCAGGTTTGTGAACATAGTTCTTAGTGTCACTGCAAGGCCACATACTTATTCCTCTAGTCAAGGGATAACAGGGGTTACCGGATTCTGGAGAGAGAGAAGGGTAATGTGGGCGGCTGGTGGTCTGGTGATTAGGGAGCTGCCCCTGTAATCGGAAGGTCATGGGTTTGAATCCCAGGACTGCTAGTGGCACCACTGAAGTACCCCTTAGCAAGGTACCGTCCCCACACACTGTTCTCCGGGCGCTGCGTCGCTGGCTGCCCACTGCTTCACTTGGTGAATGGGTTAAATGCAGTGGAAGAATTTTGCATTGTTCAGACTGTGTGCTGTGCTGTGTTCTTGCGTGACTAGACAGGGCCACTTTACTTTACTTTAATAAACATCCACATATGACTTAAGCCATTACAAACACAAACATTAGGCACGAAGAAGAACGGACAAAGGTATCCGGGTCGAGCTGGGCTTTAAAGGGGTTATAGAAGGATAGCACAGGTGAGACTCATTAGGGTACATGGAGAAACCAAAATGGACATAACAGCTGGGGGGAGGTGTGGTGCCCAGGCTCAGTACTCTGGACACCAGGAAGGCCAGGACGTGGTGTTAGAGACATGGCCATGATGAAGAGTTGCTTTCCAAAGCTAAGTTTCACTTGTGTGGAATTGTGGAGTCTTTCCTGAAGCAGGCATAGGTTTTTCTTATCAAAGCTGATAGTTATAGGGTTGTGCTTTATGGCAAAAAGATGCTCGAAATCCTAACTGGCTTGCTTTCTCACTATTAATTAGTCAGGCACAACTAAACAGGTTGTGGCAGGACCTTGCTGGGAAGTCTACACTAATTGTGACTGGTGTTAGGAAGAACCTAATATAATCTGGTACAGTCCTCCTCATCACAAATGCTCAACTGAAAATGAAGCTCAGTCATAATGACCAACATTGTTCTTTATTTGATGGTTAAATGCATTACCTTACTGCTAGGTTTAATGAACTTTCACATATACATATAAAGGTTCTATTCTAATTTTGTTTATTCTTTTGTAATTTTTTTTCTTTTTTCATTTGAGCAGAAATCGCTGACCTGTGCTGGACATCAGTCCTCTAGTATTAGAGCTGGACACTCCTGCCTTAGTGGAGAAATGGTTGGCTCTCATAAGAACAGGAGCAGCTCAGTGTTAGTTGACACAAGGGACTCCTTTTGAGGCTCATGTAGCACAGCCTGCCCTGTAGACCTGACTGACGTTGCCCTTTTGATCAGGGTTAATAGAAAACAGATCTATGGCCTCATACTTTGCTTCCAGGACCTCCATGTAGCCTGAGGTAATACTGCACCACACTAAATCAAATAAGGTGAACCTTTATTGTGCTGGCAGAAGCCCAATGGCATGAAGAGGAAGACCAGGAAAAGAAAACAGCAGATACCAAAATGCTTCATTGAAAGTCTACTCTTGGGGGTGGGGTTGGTTGGGGGGTCTTCTGTCTCATTTTGGTCCAAGATATGTTCCCGCTGCTGTGTGAGGAAATCAAATGTCCTGGGAGACAGACACACATCCTTTTTCTGTTATACTGTGGCGGATATCAGGAAAAGACTGGCTTTGAATCAGATCAGACAGGAAGGCAGTCTTTATGCAGGGTACAGTACAGGCAGGAAATGACATTCTGGTTGGCTCATCTAAAGTACACTATATGGACCAAAGTATTACACCAACAGGGACTTTAATATGAAATTGGTCCCCCCTTTGCAGCTATAACAGCCTCCACTCTTCTTGGAAGGCTTTCCACAAGCTTCTGGAGTGTATATGTGGGAATTTGTGCCCATTCATTCTGTAGAGCATTTATGAGGCCAGGCACTGATGTTGGATGAGAAGGCCTGGCTCGCAATCTCTGTTCCAGTTCATCCCAAAGGTGTTGGATGGGGTTG
>JBBPCZ010001918.1:0-35763 GCA_037974445.1 Brycinus macrolepidotus
TAACGAGTACGAGTACTTTAGAAAATGTGGTATCGAGGCCGATACCAGATACCGGTATCGGTATCGGTGCATCCCTAGTGAAAACAGAATTAAATGACCTCTTTTCACTGTATCACAGTCAACAATAGCCCATTCTACAATAAGCTTCTTTTGTAAACTAAACCAAGGTTTAAGGGTTATGGTCTATGTAACAAATTTTCTACTTTATACCTATAACAGCATGTCTTCTCTATACAAAAGTGAATCACTTCAACACATTAAATCAATTAATGGTTCATTCTGATATCACTCACATTTAATAACACTTGCACCATGAAAAACACCACATCTATTCAAGCTGTAATGGACAAAGAGTAAACGTACATCAGGATTATTGCCTAGATCTTTTTTACTGTAAACCTGGGGTCGCACCTTGGAAGCACTAACAGCAATTGTGTGTAACAGGAACGTGACATTACAGGAACGTGACACTTCAAGAGAAACCACCATGGAGTCTGCTGGGGAATCATGCCATTCTCACCTTTCACCTAGATAATCCCCAATGGCTGTCTTGTTGAGGCCCTCTCCCTTATAAAGAAACTGAGCAATGTCCTCACAGGTGTTCTTCAGGAGGTCATTTTCTATGAGGAACTGGATACCCTGTCAGGAGACATCACAGTCAGTTCAAATTCACAATTCACTGGTCATTACCTGAGCTCCACTAGAATTAAAAAAAGGATGTCAAAATGACCTTCACAGAATAAAAAATGACAATGTAACTTGCTTGTTTACTCACTATTATGTCTCAAATAAGCTGATGCTCTTAAAAGGATGCCACTCCACCCACTAGCATTAAAGAAATTAAGATCTTAATTTAAGATTTTACAGTTATAAATAATTAGTCAGGGCAGGGCTATTTGTGTAATGTTGATGGAACTGAACTGGGGAGGTTTAAAAGAATATAGTCAGTATCTATATAAGTAGTCCCAGTAGGGTGTTTTGTTGCAATGGGCCACCCTGTGCCATGAGCCCCATTATGCCTGCCTCCCCATGCCTTCCTGAGTAGTTTGTTACTTGTTCTAACACACTCCTTACTACTACCAGTCAAATAATAAAACCGCCATTCTCTTAGTTGGTTATCTGAACTAACATGTATGTTTGACTCTGTATGTGGTGGTATATAAACACAACATAAAAATTATGTAGACAGTAATACAGTGCTTTTCATAATTTAAGTAAAGATTAAGTCAAAGTTTAAAGATATACAAGTGACCATATAATGTAAAAGATCATTTTTCTGAGGTGACGGGCATTAAATAATAAACAGCTGAACCATGACCCTCTAGACTTATGGATACACGTGGGTTCCAGTATAGACGTAAGTAAAAAAGGGTCAGACAAAAGGCATATGAAAAGAAAAACAAAGCCAGTTAAACACACATGCACACAGATCCACACAAAATACCTTTTTGGGATCCATGTTGAATTTCTTTCGGCCCATGGCCACCTGTTTATTCCTCTGCATGTTTTTCCTGTAAACATAAGGACACTGTCAGTGACACATTTCTTGAATTCACTGTAAGTCATAGAGTCATGGAAACCATTGTATCACGAACCAAATAAACATCACCTCTAATCTTGCTGTCAAAGCTTCATTAAAAACCTCAAGAATACAATGTGTTTGCTCATTACAGAAACAATAATAAAAGGATGCAGGGAGATAAAATGGGCTCTATTTTCTGAAGGGCTCCTTTCCAGAGTTGGCCTAGTTGTGAAAGTCCTTGAATCACAGCAAATTGACCCCTCTTCAGTAGATTGTGTTAAAAAGGGGTAATAAAGGCACTAGAATAAAGTAAAATACTACAATGACACATGATTTAACCTCTTGGTTATTCACAGAATAGCGACTGAATTAACTGTACACATAAATCCACCAAAGAATATTACACTTCCTACCTATAGGGTGCAGAGGACCGTAAGCCATCCTTTAACTTGCAATTGATCTAAAATATCTTTTCGAGAAACCAGCACTTAATTTATTTAAATATCGACACAATCTGAGCTTTCACATGACATTGGATGACAAAATTACATCTGTAATATGTATATGAGTCTAATGTAGTGCTGTCACAATACTAATATTGATACAGTGTAGTATCACAATGCCTAATACCAAACAATGGGGCCAAATTTACTGAATTTATTTAAAAAGCACTGAACTTTCGATATTTGCGGAACTCTAGTATAATGTACAAGCAATATCGGACAACTGTAATTTCTATAGTAATATGAATTTTAAATCTTATTTTAACTACACAGTTAAGAGATTATGAAACACTTCCAAGATGCTTATATAGATTAATATAGGTCTTTTAAAGTCTTGGAAGCCGAATTAGGAGAGTATAGGTAGTAAAGGCATGTCCTCTTCAGACAGTCCATCACACACAGACACAGACACACTCCCCATCGACCCCAATTACTCCCCTTCTCACCAAAACAACCCTGTATAATTCAGCAGCATCCCGTCACATAGGGGTAGCAGTCATTAAACATTTATGCAGGGGTGTGAGTGGGTGTTTGTCTGTGTCTGTGATCTCTGTATGAGTGTCTCCGAGCGTGTGTGTGCGCGTATGCATGACAGACAGACAGCAGACAGTAGCTTCAGCTGGACATTACTGTTTAATGGAGAGAAAATGTTAATGGCTCGTGTCTGTCTGTGCTAAGATTCCACTCCAGAGCCACTGGATGCCACACAAAAAAAATGCTTTTATATGCACTCACTCTCTCTCTCTCTCTCACACACACACACACACCCACCCACACACACACACACACACACACTGACCTTTCTTCAGTGGAGCCCAGGTTCTCAATCTCATTTGTCACCTCTGCTATCTCATCCTTCAGCCGCTAAAAAAGAGAGAACGAAGGACAAAGGTGGATGTGAACCAAAATGAGGAACAGCCAACATGGGGCTATGTAAAGCCCAGATTTGCTTCAAAATGTGATAAAGACCACTAAAGAATAACTGACAGCTATGCAACTGTGTCATCATTGTGTTGATTCAAGATAGGCAATCATAATTACTTAGAGATTGAAAAGGAGAAAGGGTGGTGGAAGGAAGGAAAAAGAAAAACAAGAATGGAAAAGAATAGAAAAAATTAATAGAAGGACACAGATGTTGTGATGGCCACAGAGATACTGTGATTTCAAAAAAGAAAAGAGAATCCTTTTATCTGATGGTGAGACAGTAGCTGACAATAAAAAGGGGGTCTGGTGGAGAGGGGGGCTTCCCTCCCATCATCTGCCAGTCATCTGCTAGTCTCTCGGGGTCAACAAGTCAGCCTTTGATTTGATGCACAAACACACATACGGTCTGCTGTGGTGGGTTTTCAGCTACAATGTCCAGCAATTTACAGGCAAACACACAAAAAACAATGCGTCTGGGGAAAGAATTGGAATTATGAATAACTGTGTCTACAGTTTGGGCTGCTGCATGTTCTGGATTGTTCATTTGATACATATGACACTACAATGTAATAGGGCTGCTGTGGCAGGGACAAAGTGACAAAGGCATAATGGTGATTATTATATACAATTAGTCAAACTAGTTCATACATTAATTGATTATATAAATGATCTAAAATTAGCATTTAGGCTGCCCTGCCAGCTCTATGGAATTATTAACGCATGCAGCTCCAATTGCAATGTGTGTCTGGGTACACTATTTCCCACATAACCGCACTGCCTATATTAGCAATCTATCATCTTCCAGCAGCTGAGGCCCAGATCAATGCTGCTCATTTTACAAATCCATCAAGAATACACATACATACATACACACACACACACACACACACACACACACACACACACACACACACTTCCAGTGTCTCATGCATTAAGAGTTCGTTTCTCTTGAGCATTATACCTAGTGAGGTCAAACCAGCACCCTCTTAACACCTGACCTGACCCAGTTATTTCCCCTCCTCCAGTGTGTGTGTGTGTGTCTGACCCAGAAACATCAGGATCAGGCAGTAGACACCAGGATCTTCCTTATGCGCCACAAAACCCAGTAAAAGCATAAATGTAATCATAAAGGCTTTTCATCTGATTAGAGGAGAACATAAACCGAATTACAGTGTGTGTGTGTGCGTGCGTGTGTCCACACAATCATAGAACAACTGTTTGGAGGTTTCCCAGGACAGTCAAACTAATAAAACTGACAGAAATACAGTAATCTGAAAATATCTGGGTGTTCCTTGTGAAATTAAAATTTTTTTTCCACTGAAGTTAAAAAAAGTATATGTCCTACAAACAACACACTTATGGACGTTTTAGTACACAATTAATGTTTATTTGCTGAAACACACGGGGGGAAAATGTGGACTGTGCAAACGTTATGGCACATATTACATTTTACCCTTGGAGGCTGTATTGCTAGCAATAAAAAGCAGTCTTTGACAAACTGACAAATTTCGTTTAATTTACATTTCCATTTGTGCCTGGGAAGACTGTAAATATTATCTGATAAGAGCCTCTTCGGACTACCTCATTTTAAAAGGGAGAAATAACTCATTTCAGGCACATATCTTGCAGACAGAAAGACAAATAGGAGATATAAATGAAAAGAATATTTCATTTAGCTTTTGCTGTAAGACGGACTGCTGGTGCTGAAGTAGAACAGAAACGTTAACTGTTCCGTGTTAGACTTGGTTTGTAGTGATGGTCAAGCCCAGAATTTTGACGTGTTTCCGTTTGTCTCCAGCATTTTCAGCTCTTCCTCTTGTCCCAGCCCTCATTTTTTCCTTACTATCCTGGCAGAGAGGTTCTTGCTAAGGTTACACATCAATGAAAAGCAGTTTTAACATGAATTCAACCAACAATACAACACTCTGGACTGTAAAGCACATGCCCAACACAACTTTTATCCCCTGAGAGAGGATAAGTTGCAGCAAACTTAAAAACCTAAACCAAGTATTTTAAGCATCAAGCATCTTAAGCTTAAACATGCTAATACAGCAGGCATAAAATCAATCAGAAAGCACATGAACCATTTATATAATAATAGTAATAATAATAATTATTATAATAATAGTAATGATTTTGATTTATACAACGCCTTTCTCAAACTCAAGGATGTGAACTGAGGCATCCAACGACTTAATGCATGAATGCTGGCATACACTTTGGCATTTTAACATTTTACCTAATGATGGTGTAACAATGCACTGGAATATTGTGATATGACAATGCAATAATGTGACAATATGCATTGTGAACAGTAAGCATTCTATTATTGGTAATATTTGATGTAACTGCATTGTTTATAGAGTTCAACCACTGCCAATCAGCAACCCAGTCCAGCACATTCAGTCATACATAACCACCCCGACTTCCAGCTCAAGTCTTAGTAGTAAATTAATACTCTATAGTCATTGAATTGTGAACTCAAAAGCATCAGGAGTCAAACGAATCATGGACTGAGTGTATTGTTACATTCCTAGGGAATAAGGGATTAACTGTAAGAAAATGGCTGGAAAAAAAAAGAAAGAAAGAAAGAAATCTTAGATTTTCAGTCTTCATGACTGAATCACGAACGTACTGAACTTTGAGCCCTGAATTATCTACCGAACCGAATCATGACCTGACTAAACCATTACACCCACGGTGCCTAAAATACCTGCGACTGTGTGGAAAATAACAACCCCTTTGGTCTTTCTTGCAGGCTAAGTAGTGACTGGAGGACTAAGATTGCAAAAAGGACTTTTATGGCCAAAATACAATAAAAACAGATGCAACTTCATTATCATAAACGCATAGCTTTAAAAATATCTCCCCCAATTTTATTGGGTAGGTTTGTTACTCTAAAATCGTGTGCCATTAACCTGCATGGGAAGTTAGAAAGTTTTTTCCTTCTCCTGTAAAATTGCTTATTTGGAAATGCAAGATTATGTTTCGACAGTGATATTACAGTGTGTGGTGCATGGGTCAAAAATGTCAAAAAATCTGAAGGCCATTTAATGACTCAGAGAGGTCACATCACATACACAGCATTGATCATCTCAAACTGAATGACAGCATTGTTTGATATTGTCAATAATCATCAGTGTATAAGAGCCCAACACCGATCATAGTGTTTTGATATGACTGGGACAGTCTCATTCACAGTCTGACCACTGCTGGTTCAATAGGCCACAGCAAAAGCCATTCAGTGCAGACAGACAGCCATCAACCGCTAAGCTGACCTGTTATTGTAGCAGAACTCAGAGGAGCAATCAGGGAAGAATGAGACGATTGTCCATCAGTATCAGATCTGCACCAACTGCAGACAGCTTTGAAAAGCTGCTAAACACCACTGTTTTCTTCTCCGCTTTCTTTTAAATATTTGCACTTCCATCATACTTTTAATCTTCTTTTATTGATTTTCATTTCTTTTATTCTTTTTACTATTTTTGTGCATAATATTTTTATTCTAGTCCTGTAAAGCACATTGAATGGCCTTTGTGTACGATAAAGGGCTATATAAATAAACATAAGGCCAAGTTTGTGTGTGCGTTTTACCAGCTCATGTGCTTCATGAAAGTGAGAAGCAGAGATCAAATGGAACGATACACACAACGTGAAAAATCCTTGCTATTGCTTTTCTTTTTCAGCATTTGTATCCTTAGATATGTAAACTACAAACCCTGACAGATAGACTTGAGGCCTCTTAAGAATGCAAAGTTGCCCAGTTACCTCAAGGAAACCTTGTCCAGTCTAGATCAGAGGACAGTCTATGGGTGGGTAAGGTGCCCTGTAGGAACATCACATGGCTAAAAGAATGTGATGCTCTAGCAGTGAATAAGCTCAGCCTGGAGGTCTGTCCTCACTCCAGGGCTCTGCTCATTAAACCACCAAACAAGAACTTCACACAATAGCAAAGCACATCTAGTGAACAATGTCTGACTTAATCCTCTCTCACTCAGTGTCTGTGTAAAATACAACCGTAATACATCACATATTCTCTACATATTTTGTATTCTGTGACTTGTAGGTCATCATGAGGCTTCATGTGATCTTATGACATTTATTTGGGGGAAAAAAGCGTTGATACAGCTGAGCTTTCATTATCTCTGCTACGTCAAGAGAATTCCACAAATAGTTTCATGATGTTTCACAATGTTGCAGCGAACACAGCCTGTACACGAAGGATGTTAAGAGTAGCTGAAAGAGAAACTGAAGGAAAACCTGGATGAAAGAGAAAGAAAGATGAACAAACATCTCTTCATGGAACCGGCTGACTGACAGCAACTGTTTCCTATTAATAAGTGAGGCCACAAAGGTCCATTAGTGTTTATTGATCCCTTTGAAAAGCTCCAGAGTTATGCAGGCTGGACTTTTAATAGGTGAAAATACGCCACTCTTTTGTAGTATTCGGCTGGTACAGAAGATTGAACTGCTGTTTGTCAGCCAATCAAGGAATGACGAATGACTCGAATGGGACACGGGGTGAACAGCTAGCAACCAGGTCCAATTCAAAAGGTATGCAACCAAAATTGTGTTACGTTTACTCAATTGATTAAGTCATTTATCGAAACGAAGAAGAGGTGAAATGGTCCAGGCGTAGGGAGGATCAATGATTGGCATTCCAAATACATAATACAATCAGCGTAATTGAATTTGCAACACCATCTGCTCCACAGTCCTTCCATCAGCTCACCTTGTACAGTCTTTTTACTAGTGAGGGATGAGCTTAGTCCTGCTTTAGTTCCTCTAAAACTCTCCCCAAGCATTTTGCAGATAAATAGATGTGCAATCAAGTCACATGTGGCTTAAATACACACACCGCCACTATAACCCAACAAAAACAAATGAATGAGATATTAATAAATGCTAAAGGTCAAATTTGCCATTGACAGATAAGAAAGGATGATGTTATGAGTAATCATGTCAAGCAGGTTGGTATTTATACTGCTCATAGATGTGACTTTCCAATATAGAAGCTTAAGAGGCTAAGGACAAACCGTCAGAGTTTAAAAGCCACAACCATCGCAAGCTGGAAACATTATCAACACAACACTGGTGATGCCACTAGAAATTGGATGGGAATGGATTGCAAACTAAACTAAATATCATAGCATTTCCATAGTACAGAAATATAGGGGGAGGGCCTCTAACAGAGAGGTCTGAAGTTGAAATAAGATACCTCTCACTCATACACACTTGTTATATGCATAATACCATTTCACTGCAGAGAGTATTTTAAAACAGGTCGAGAATTCTTACCTGGATATCCTCTAGCAGCTCCTGTTTACGCCGCCGTATGTTCTCCAGCTCCTGCTTTTCCTCCGGGGTCAGGTCATCCGGCACTGAGTGGAGGGAGGAGAGACTTATAAGGGAAGGACAGACAGACTATGGTTTAGACTACACATTCTACTGGAATGTATTTGGTAAAAACTCAGCATGAAACAAAGAACAAGCCCTGTATATACATGTTTACTGTTGCACATCACATGCCAGTATGTATTTCTGCCTGGTCAGAGATAACTAGATGCCTGGTCATGTAAACTAGATGCATGTCCGGCCAGGTCAGAGATGTAACTTAAATAAGACATAAAGACATAAAGATACTACTTTATAAGATGATCACTCTTATAAATTGTTTAAGACTGGTTTAAATTGGTTTATTACTGGTTATTAATTAGTTCATACACATCTTAAATAATAGAAATTTGAAAAAAAAGTAAAACAAATAAAGCCGACAGTGACTCTTTATATCTGATAAAGTTAACTGCAATGAAGACGAATGAACCAAAGTAACCAAACAAGATCTTAACAGTACAGATGAATGTACGATCACCGTTTGGCAGCAACAGGTCACTCTTGCCCTTTTTAAATACATGTCATAACTCCTTAATGTTTTAAAGTGTTTGTAACCTAATTGACCTAATTAAATACTCATTAATAAACAAATTTAAACCCCTGATAATGGTTTAAGGGAGCCGTACTGTAAAGTGATACCAAATTATGCCACAATATGCTGCCACTATCAAATCAAAACACTTTTTTCAGCTTTGTTTTCCATCAGAAGAATGAAGATAATTCATTTACCAGAATAGATGGGCCGAGTTACCAGAAAGAAGGGCTGAAATTGAGGTAGATGTAATTACAGTAGATATAAAATGGAAACAGAATGAGTTTGAAGCTGAAGTTCAGCAATGAGTGTAAATCCCACATACACTCAGCATCATCTTTTCCAGGAAATTAATAACCAGAAAAAACACAGGCATCAAAAGACTGGCCTTTGATTAGGGGCATATGGATAGTGCTTAGGGAGTCCGTTTTCAAATGAGCACCAATTCAAATTTGGTGCGTTTCATCTAAACCAAGGCACAGAGGCATCCCTGCACCAGAGATCAAATTAACATATGTCAAAGCCTTAACTGTCTCTATTCTTTATCACAGCCAACAGTTCTGATCTACTGTGGAGAGACCTGATGAAGCACAACTTACATATACTGCATATTTTATAAGGACTCTGGACCCACAGATGCATATATTAAGCTGCAGCCATTTCATTCATGTGTTTTACCGAAGGAAACTGAAGCAGTGGGCTGGAGGCCAGCATCTCTCCAATCAGCCAGAGAAAGGCAGGACTATCTCTTATTTGCGTGCAAATTTAAAAAATTGTGTGAATGTTCTAGAATAGTGGAAATGAAATCATTTCCTGGTTGTTTTTCTTAATTAATAAATAAAATCCCACAAAGTCCTCTACTTTGGTCTCTCAGGCCTATCATTTGATTTCCTGACTAAAACCGTCAGTCTAAAATCCTTAGAGATGCAGATCAAACATACAAAAGTGGAATGGTGGGCCAAAAGAATGGCTGATCTTGTTTACATCTAGCACAAAAAATGAAGGATTATGTCTGGATTTCTCTTGTCCACAACAACTGTCTGTGTGAAGGACCCCAAGCCATCAAGTCATCAAAAAATCCCAACTCAGCACACAATGCACCCAGTAGCCAAAGAGCATTTTCCTACTAAAGCAAATTTCTCACCAAGTTCCTTTTAGTCACCATGGCAACCCATCGCATGCATCCTACCCCCCTTGACGCTTGACAGGCGGACTGTGGAGAGGGACGACTAGCTCCCTCCCAAACTGGCCCACACCCCACCACTCACATCTACACCAAGAAACTAACACAGCCTCCTTCTGTCCCACTCAGAGAGGAGATATGTGCAGAGCACATTTTCATAGGGAAAATGTTCTAGATGAATGTGAGCTACAAGCTGAAGTCTGAACTGGATGGAACTGGTTGTACTGAATGTCTGGAATCTATTATTATTGTGCTCCACATCATGTGCCCACATCAGTGGAAACAGTAACTAGTTATCAACAGCACTGCTACATGGACCAGTATCTGGGTGACAGAGATAGCTGAAAAGCAGCAACTCTAATCATTCATTATACAGCTTAGACGTCTTATCATAGGCCAGAACAATTACTGCCTGCAATGACCCAATCTACTGTTGGCTCCCGTAGAATACACATAAATTACATACACACACACACAAATACATACGATGGGGTATGTGTATGTACATATTACATATTATTCGAAAGCAAAGTCTTTCTGAGACAGAGCTCTTCAAGCAACCTCCAAACTAAATAAATCATCATGTGCCTAACAGGGAAAAAAAAAAACCTCCTGCCATTTTCCACAAAAACGGTGATGCAGCTCTTTAAAACCTTGAAAGCCTTCGTTCTAGGCAGTGAAATGAAGTCTTATAACACAGGGCTTGTAAACGGCCCATCGATAGGTTAGATCAATACAAAACAAACAATCACACACAATGTATACATGACAACAGAACAAGTTACTGGATGCCTGACACACTACGTTCAGAGCACAAGCGTCAAGACGAAAATGTTGTACTGTTTGTCTTGGTCAGGAAAAAAAGAAAAAAATAAGAATTATTTAAATCACAGCCATAATATTGGTCACAAAAATTGCAATGACATGTTTTCCCCAAAATGTTCAGCCCTAGTCTTTAAACGTATCCTGGTCTTAAAATGTAGCTTTTTAAACAAGCAGCAGGACTAGTGACCTCTCAGTTACCCTCAGCTGAAACTATTACCTTAAAAAAACACATAAGGTGCATTATTTTTTTTTTTTATGTATATTTCTGCCAAATAAATCATATAAAATGGCCAAGTCAAACAAAATAAATGCACTCAAAAAAGGCCATAACTTAGAGGTCATTATCAAATGTCCATATCTGGAAAAACTGAGACCTTTAGAAACCACGGGGAATTCCGTAATAATGCACCACAGGATTATTTGATACAGATGAGGCTGGTCAGTTTGATGTTACTCATGACAAACATTCTGAACATCAGTTATTCTGCTCAGCCGCTGTTGCAACAGGCACCATGATGCAGTTCGCAAGAGGTTTAGAATGGCCAGTCTTTCTGGATTTAACTGTGCTACTGTGAGTGCTGTCATGCATAACTTGCTTAGAGGCCCATAAGTCTAATTCTAACTTACGCAGGTGAAAACACCTTGACAAGAGAGAGCACTTCACTTTAACGCTTACAGCAGTGACTCAGCACAGTTTGGCGATTTCCATTCTCAAACACATCCGCTGTGATTCATCTGTTAATGTCTGGGTTTAGTAGGGGAGTTTGAGAAATCACCAAGCTGAGCTGGAGTTGAAAACTGATGTCCTGCATTAGGTCATTAATTAAAATGGTAGCAGAGGCAACACATACATTACACTACGCAACTTCACAACAAAAACATAAAACTTATCATCTTTAATTACTAAGCTGTAAAATAGGTACGAATGGTGGGGTGCGAAAATGCATCGAAAAATCATGATATTGCAATACAAAAATGTGACAAAGCAACATGGAGAGTAAACATTCTATTAATTATTATATTTGATGTTACTGCTTTGTTTATGGTGTTAAATCAATGCCAATCAACAAGCTCACTCCAGTCCAGTACATTCATGTCAAACATCACACCCCTACCTGCCTTCCAGCTCCAGTCTCCTTAGTAAACTGTGCCACAACTGAATACAGTCATCATTTTTCTTCTTGTAAATTTCATTCTAAACATTGTAATAATACTGAATTGTGAACTTCGTGAATCGAATTGAATCATGGAGTGAGTGTATCATCTATACACCTAGGTAAGAGACGTTAGTCTTAAAGACCAGTTGTGGGGGGGGATGACCACACCACCTGTCTGTCAAGAGATCAGTTTGGGTCCGTCTTGGAATGTTTTACTAATTTAGTACAGTTTTTCAGGGATGGTGGATCCCCATGAGTGGTTTCCTTTGTTGACATGTTGATTTTGTTTGTCAACAGGGGAAGTGGAAAAACAGGAAAAACACAGGAAAATTTTGTGCACTGGAGAGCCACTTCTGGGATGCTTCTGATCAAATCAGTTGTGAGGAATGTTAGCAATATCAGTTTTGCAAAAAAAAAAGCTGCTGATAGATTTTTTTATATAATATTAAAAAATATAACTGAAAAGGGCAAAGGAAATTTGTATTTATTCCATAATATACAGTTATACAGGATCCATATTCAGAGCACACCCTGAAAACTCCACTGGACATTGCAGAGAGAGAGAGGGGGGAAACAGTCAGGGTGGTTCAGGGTGCATTTGCTATTCCAGGAGCAACAAAGCAGAAACACAGTCTAAGCCCTGCACCTGCTGTTCTTCAAAGGACCAATAAAGTCATGTTGCAACAATACAAAACACACAGATGTACCACTGCAGTTACTTCAGTCTTTCATTATACCTCAGTCCAGTCACAAAAACAACTTACTGCTATTATACCTTTCCTTAATCAGCACTGCCTATCAGTGAAGTTCCACAAGGGATAAGAATCAAGAACCAGCTCCAGTTGAGAACAGGTTCCAAGTTGTCTGATGCATTGGAATTGTATGCCTCCAAGATTATTGTCTTTTATGAATGCTGCCATGTTTTTCTGCATAAACTCATGCGTCATGATGTCAAACTCTGCATCTCCGCTGCTGGAAGTTGTCCTGGTGGAGAAAAGTGGTCTAATGCGTGGCTTCATTACACAAAGAAAGATGACAACAAAAGAAAGATGATGACAATGCATCTGCTGGCCTAGTGGTTAGGGAGTTGCCCCTGCGATCAGAAGGCCGTAGGTTCGGATCCCAGGACTGATAGTGGCACCACTGAGGTACCCTTGAGCAAGACACCGTCCCCAGACACTGCTCCCCAGGCGCCGCGCCAGTGGCTGCCCACTGCTTTACTTGGTGAATGGGTTAAATGCACAGAAATAATTTCACACTGTTCACACTGTGTGCTGTGATGTGTTCATGTGGGACTATAGGTCTGTAAAACGACCATTATAACGGGAGACGTCTGTTACCTAGGATAAATATCCTGTATTAACGTTAGCACCACACAGACAGACTTAGAATATCTGTACACATTCTGTTTTTATTTAGGTTCATAATCAAAGAGAAAATCTGCTCTCATTTGATCCATTTAGGAGATGACGGACGACTATTGCTACAGACAGCTTCGAGGCTCCAGCAGCTGTTCAAATCGCCCAGCAGCTCACAACTGTTTATCAGACAGTTTAATATTTGAAGAGTTATTTTCAGAAATGTGATTTTGTAAAACAACTGTTATGAGTTATTCTCCACACTCAGCACATTCTGAACCCTAAATACGTCACGAAAGGTGTTAACATCCTTTGTCAAAGCATTGTATGTTCATGTTTAACAGCTGAAAACGACAAACCCCAGTGCTCTCACAATTCTATAAATCAGCGAATCAGCACGCAGTAATTGGGTCAGGTGATGCTACACGGCATTGGCTCTACTCAATGGGAGATGTGCTGTCTGAAAGGAAATTTCAGCATAACTTTGGCTCAAAGTCGTCTTTAAACATGGATTATCTACTAAAATATAACTGTTGGAGGTATCCATTTTTGATCAGTGACCAATTAAAAAAACAGACCAATAAGCAGAACTGATCATGGCATCTGTTTCAATAAAATGTACTGATTTCCCATCCTCATAAATACAATACAGAATACAAGAAAGACACGTAACACAAAGCTGACAATTTTGAAACACGGCCATTTTTTAACTCTAGAATAAGTTTTAAATAGCTTAATATGTCTTTTACCATTGTACCACCCAATGCCCCTGCTGTATTTCACTTTGTCAGGTTACACCACCCAAACCTGGAAGGCCAAACGTTATTGACCAGTTACACTGATTTACACAAAGCCTAAAAAGATGTGCCATGAAAAGTTAATCTAGAACAATAGCCCGAATAATTGTAACAACTGAGTCCACAACAAGATGATCCATTGTTGCTATTTGGCTGACTTCCTCAACTATAAACGTTTTGAGTTACCAAGAAAACACCTCAGCCAGTAGGCCTAGATATCAAATAGTGGTTTGCTCAAAGTGTAATTTCTGTAATTTCTGTAATGTAATTTCTACTGACCAGCACCAGCACCAGCAACACTTTACTCTTTATCGGCAGTGAAGTAAGGGTGAGTTACAGGAAAAATAGAACAGCACAATATTTGAAGACATTTTGTCAACACAAGGACAAAATGAACTGGCAAAACAGGTGACAAAAACTGCAAACAGTTAGTTACTATATATTGGAAATTGTTTACAGAGTTTCAATAATTGTTCTAAATCTTTCATATAAGCAGTTAGTTTGAAAGTATTGATAATTCCAATTAAGAAAAGCATATTTTGCACTCCATACCATTTTATAGGGATGATGAAGGTAAGAATAACACTGACCTTTAGCACACTGAACCAGGTCCCACATTCAACATATTCCTACTTTGTACTCTGTACTTTTGTACTCTCAAATTCAAAAGTGTAAATAAATATTCCAGATTCAACCCTATGGGCTGTCATTAATAAACACTCATCAGTGAGAACATGCTTATCTATAACAGGATAAGACGTTGGTAATGGTATACTGACATGTTAACACCGATAGAAACAAGAACCTTCTAAACAGATGCAGTGGCTCCAGATGCTCATGCACATGCTTACAAATGGCCACAAAGCATAGAAAGACTGAGAAAAATGTAAACTTCAATGATAAGTCTCAAACACAGGTCAAAACAAGAACGATCAAAGTGAGGAAACCAAAGAAGCAGCAGTCAAAGCTCATACCAGGCTTCACATATGAAAAAACACAAGCTGCCATTCAGAATCAGCTCAGAGAACCCAGTGTCCCTGCACACACACTGATAAGAGAAGGACCAACGAACAGGAGCCACAGATCATCGAACAGAGCAACTGAACAACCTCAGATATACACACACAAATCCATATCACAAAATACAAAAAGCGCTGAGTCTGACCAGCCCAAAATCAATAAAAACTGCTTTTTATACAGAGAAAGTCTGCAAAAGCAAAAAGCAAAAAATAATTCAATACACTGGGCTTCCTTGCAAACTTCTTCACTGAAAGTCCACCTCTGGGTAAAGTGAGGAGAGCAGTGAACACTTACTTCATAACCTTTGGTCCATTTCCCAGACCTACTTAAAGGATCAGGCATCCCACTAGCACCAGTAAGAGCTCCCAGTACCTTCCAGTAATCCCCAGTGAGCCATAAGCTCACTCATTGAGAAGATACTGTACAAGAGCTGAGTGCTCCTCAAGCCCAGAGATGATGGTAAAGAAGAAGCTGGAGGAGAGAACAGGAAGCCGACAGCACTCGCAGTAAAGCATTACTACAGCCCCTCTGAATCCTCTCTAATGTCCCTCACCCCCAACCAGTCACTGTAGACCATCCTTTCGTCTCCTCCCTCCTCCTCTGACAGAATCACACATAACAGCACACTCAGCACCTCCTTGTGGTAACTTTGTACAACAACTAAAATATTATGGCATGGAACAACACATTCATGTATCTGACTGATCTGGATTTTTTAATCTCATTAAGCCTTAACTCAAGTTAGATCACATGTAATATTACGATCACCGTGAGGCACTTTCTCCTTTGAGATAAGTTAGATCAACTGATCCATCTATCCATCTAGGGAGGGAGGACAGGGTCAGAAGGTGCAGCAAAGAGAGAAAAGGGAGGAAGGAAATGAGGTAACAACAGAGTCAGACAGACAGGGTGGGTGAAAGAGACTGTAGAAAGACTTGTTCCTTCTCTTTCAGGTCAGTGTTTGTCTCTTCTCCTCTTCCTTCTCTTGGGCAACAGATATCTGCTGACCGCAGTGTGGTGTGCACATTATTGGAGCAAAGCAATACGTCATTTGTGCCTCTGCTGTAAGCATCAGAATCTTTTTCATTTGCCAAGTACAAGCTGTACTAGAAAAGGAACCTAAATAAGAATACAAAGACATTGCACAATGCTATATACAGTCAACAAACAATATGCAATGGATGTTACGTAAAGGCTCCACTTACTGCACTGAAAGTTGGTGAACTTCAACTTTAATAAATAAAAGAAATCCTTTTCAATTTTATAATTGTATTTAACTATTTAAATAACTGTACCATCCAATACTCTACACCAGGCATATATCAGCCAGACTGTGCCACTTATGCACCTAATAAAGTAGTTTATAGTTTTTTAACTGGGTAACTGGATGTCAGCTTGCTGCGAATAAGCGTCTCTCTAACCAACACGACTTTGTGAAACACGGAAAAACAGTTCAGGATCAAAAGCACCACACACTAGTGGTTTTCAGTAATGACTACAAAGCCCAGCTAGAGTGAACTGTGGAATTACCAAATTTAACGAGCTTGTTTCAGGGTGCCACCCAGTAAGTCCCAGCTGACCTGGATTCCCAGGATAAGGAGGATACTGGAGGAAAAGAGGATTCGTCTCCTCAGCCTTTTTCCTAACATCTGTCTTTCTAACTGTGTATAACCAAACTACACTGAAGACAGACATTAGCTATAAGGACACAATATATAAAAAAAAGATCTTCACACCTAAAGCAAACAACTAATGGCAGCAATCCAATATAGAAGACCAGGCAGTCTTCGTGAATAGAAGGTTAGTGTTAGATAATGTAGATTCGCCCATATTTTAATCGCATTTTAGGGACATGCTGCCATTCCCTATCCCTTTTTTATGTGAGAGCTTTATTGTTTCTAGCTCAGCTGCACTGTTTTATAAGAGCTATTCTGCACAAGAACACACTATAATACTATTTTTGTTTTGGAGGAAAAAAGTGTAGCCAAACCAGTCTGTGTGGTGTATAATTAGAGTTCTGTAAAATAAAGACAACGCATGAAATGTTGAAACTCAAACTGAATCTTGACCTTAGAACTGAGAATCGTACCAAACCAGAAAATGTGTGCTGTTACACTGCTCACAGTCGAAGAGGGTGTGGGGTGTGTTCTACAGGATCACTCCATAATAACTGGAGGCTGGAGTTCAGACACCATTATTTTAACGGTGTTACCCAAAATCAGAACCAATTAGGTCACACTCAAAACCTCAGCCTTGACTGCTTACTCTCATGCATGAGCTCATATCACATTTTACACATGAGTAATGCAAGAGAATTCTGTTTCATATAGTATTACAATTAGAGATCGCATTATATTGGATTAGGGGTCATATTTATCAAAGGCATTAGACCCCATTAGTCCCATTTATTATAGGAAGGCTTATCCTTACAGAATTTAGTGTTTTCCCAGACATGACTGAACCCAGCAAAAGACCAGAAGACTAACGGACAGCCCTTTATTTTTATTATTTTCTCAAGAGTATTGATTTTTATTTTGACTTTATATTATATTTTATATTGTTCTTGCGTTTGTGTGACTGTGCAGTCGCAGTATAAGCAATTTCCTACGGGATCAACAAAGTTTTCTGATTCTGATTTATCCAAATCCTCAAAGAGACTCTAAAATCTAGAGACAAGTACACCAAATCGCTATCAGACATAATGGCTTTGCTCTCTCTTATTTGCCATTACCACAGCCTTCGCCTGGAAAACCAGTCAATAGCTTAACTGTTTACCATTTTAGAAGACAGCATCCTGTTTGTGTGATATTACACTGAGAGGCTCTGTCTCAAATCCCCCACAGCCCTGATCAGAAAGGGGGGATGGGACAAGAAAAGTGGGAGGAATAAAATAAAAGCACAATCAAGTTTTTGGATTTGATGCAACTGAGCGATTTCCGCCTATCTGAGGCGTGGGACTAAACATCCTCATTCGTTTTCCATGCCTTCCAGGCAACCAGCAGACATAAAATAAAATGAATATCAGAAATTGCTTATGTTACGACTGCAAAGATACACAGAAAAACAGAAACAGGAACAATACGAAGTCTAAATAAATCTAAATAAAAGAAGAAGAAACATCAATATGAAAATATGTTATATACACATATGCTGGGGTAATAAATATTACAGATAAGTAACTTATAGTTAAGTGAAATCTAACGGCACAGATGGTAGTTAGGAGCACATTACTGCACTTAGCAGAGATCAGTATCATATAAGTAATGTAAGTTATTGGAAATGATTCTAATTTTGCAAGTGACGGATACTACATCCTTACTAAAGCAATCCATGCTACATAAATCTTCTCATCCTCTTCTGTGCTGTAGAAATTGATTTATGGAGGTTTTCCAGTTCAGTTCAGTGATTTGGCTGCACAAAACAAATGCATGGGTGGAAGTTTTTTGAAGAAAAAAGAAAAAGGACTAACCAACAGCAAACAAAACAAACGTAAGCATGAAAGAGGGTGATGAGTGTAAGTTAAAAAAGATGCAGAAACCCCTCTCAGAGGTCAGTCCAAGGTTAGTTAAGATCAATAAGCTTAGCTGGCTCACCTCCTTTAAGTGTGTCATCAGGCCCACGACGTGTGTGGGCTTTTACTGCAGCTTCAGGACGAAGCTTAACAATGAAAGGCTTTATGATGATGTTTATATGATTAATGACAGCTGCCAGACAACAAAAATACACAAAGTTGCACACAGACAACTGTCCAGTCAGTTCATTCCACAGAAAGGGAGCATTTTACTATGGACCTGTAGCATTTCTGCACTTAGATTTGCTTATCCTAACTAATCAAATCGAAAATAAGCTCATAAAAACGCGAAGCAGCAAATGAAATCGTTAGTATGGGGGAAAATCAGCCGAAAACTAGTCTGGACCCCACTCACCGACTCCATCTTCTGATTTCAGCACCATTGTTGACAGTGCTCTGGACCAGCAGCCGGCCAAACTTGGGGTGTAGATCGGATAAAAGCTCTTAAAACTCTCAAAGACGCCCACCGTTTATGCTCTAGACTGAGTTTCCTCACTGCACTACTCTAAGACAGGTGAAAATACTATTTCAGAAGCTCCCAGCCGTTCGGTGAGCAGATCTCCGGGTGCTGCCATGCCATGCTGTTTAGAAGGGGGAGGGGCTTCACGTCTAGCTAATTGAGGACAACCAATCACACGCCGTAGCGGCCTCTCCTTCACGCGCATGCGCCCTACATTCCCCTTGGAGGCGCTATGTTCTGAGCTACACTATAATGACAAAAGTATTGGGACGCCTGCCCGTTCCACCCACAGGGACTTTAATAACATTGTATTTAAATACATAGATTTTAATATGGTCCCTCTTTGCAGCTGTAACAGCCTCCACTATTCTTGGAGTGTTTCTGTGGGAATTTGTACCCATTCATTCTGCAGAACATTTAAGAGGTCAGGCGCTGACGTTGGATGAGAAGGCCTGGCTCGCAATTAGTTCATGCCAAAGGTGTTGGATGGGGTTGAGGTCAAGGCTCTGTGCAGGCCAAGTCAAGTTCTTCCACACCGAACTCATCCAACCATGTTTTTATGGACCTTGCTTTGTGTACTGGGGCACAGTCATGCTGGAATAGAAAAGGTGCTTCCCCAAACGGTGTCCACAAAGTTGGAAGCATGGCGTTGCCCAAAATGTCTTGGGATGCTGAAGCATAAAGATTGTCCTTCACTGGAAGTAAGTGGCAACCCGAATTCCATGATTAAGAGGTGTGTCTCAATACTTTTGTCCACATATAGTGTATAGTGTATTTACAATACGTTTCATTTAATGTCTGTCAGCAGCTGCTATTAACTTGTCTGGAACAACTGTAGGAATTACTTAGTATGAGACCACATGCATCCTTAAAGGATCTGCAATGATAGGAAATTCTGACACGATATTTATTCCAGACGCACATGTTTTGCGGCTTTTTTGGTATCTGTTTTAATCAGAAAATGGTAAAGAGATGGTGTGCCCTTTATCAGATGCAAATTTATCTCTGTATTTATCTGTAAGCCCCAAAATATTCAGATGATGCTAAACAGAAGCATATTTGGCAATGAGGTGGTTAAAAAAAAAGTCTGTTGGCTTGCATTCCACTGCATGGTAAAATCTGCAAATAGTTGATTTATGTAGAGCGCTGCCGTGGTGTAATCACAGTGCAAGAACGGCTGGAAAATAAACAAACCAGCACTTAAAAAGGAGTCTTATGACCAGAAATTATTGGTTTGAGCTGGAATTTACCATAAATGAGAGAATAAGTATTTTTATGACAGAACTTTTCCACAAGAGGACACTTGTAAAGGCAGAGAGAGAACTCTTATACCCTCAGGATTTAACAGAGGATAAAAGATGGCCCTTCAGCTACTGCGTGAAGTGAGTCCTTGTTTTTTTTCCCCTCTCCTTAAGTAGTGTGGTTGTTGGACGGACAACATGACTAATAACTGATTATCCTCTAAATAGCTTAAAACAGCAAATCTATAATAAATTCTTTGTTATGTAATTACTTCTGTTGGATCAATAAGAGGCAAGTTTGGGACAAATCCGAGAGAATGATAAAATCTCATTTATACTCTCATGTCATACCAAAACCTCATAAACCTTTTTTGGTATATCTTTTATTCTCTTAAGCTCTGTGAAAACAGTACATAGTGCAAACATTTTACAGTGAATGGACCAATAAAATGACTTGAAATAAAACCTAGTTGCATTAATGTAAATAAAGAAGAATTCCACTGATTTTTCTAAAATTTTTTATAACTAAGTTGTCAAAATGCAAACTAAGTCATTCAGAGTGGTTTAGTGTGAAGAGCCTTGTTCTAGAGAATCTTATCAAGTCAGAAATGTTCACAGCTGTGGTGACAGGAACGAAAACGTTTTATGCCTGTAAAAGATGACCTCACAGAAACAAATATATAGTCTGATGCCTCAGACAGGGCTTAGATTTTACATAAGGTTTGACCTAAACTGTATATTCATTCACTCACTCACTCACTCACTTTCTGTATCCACTTATTCCTCACTGGGGTCGCGGGTACCCAGGGCCTATCCCTATCGAACCCCCAACCCTAGAGGTGTGAGGCAACAGTGCTACCCACTGCACCACCATGGGGTCCCCTAAACTGTACATTTGTAAACATATTGGAGAGGCACATACAGGGAAATACAAAAACAAAACAAAACAAAAAAATCTCTCGCCAAAAAAAACTCTTTTTTAAGATTTGCCACTTTTTTACTATTAATGTAGTTAACATCACATATAAAACTCAGAAGACATGTAGGTTCCAGTATTTTTGTCAAGGAGGAAAAGAGGTTTCATTTACAGGACACTGGGACCACACAGCGCAGAACCAACAACCTCTCTCAAAGTGGACAGAACAAAAGATATAGCGGTCGATCACTCCTCACTGAACATCGACTCTGCTCTGTGGAGATTGCCCAGCTCACTAAGTTCCTCTGTGTTCACATTGTGGTGAACCTTACTTGAATCTTCAACACAAACTCCACTGGCAAGAAAGTTTAGCAGCATCTCTACTTCTTGCGGAGACTAAGGAGTCCACATTTCCCTCCCATCCTCACCATGTTCTACAGAAGTATTACAGAGAGCCTCCTGAACATCTGCATCACAGTCTGGTTTGAGAATTGCACTGCCTCTGACCCCAAGACCCTAGAGCAGAGAGTGAGGGCAGCTGAAAAGATCATGGGGCCCCCTAATCTCTTTCACATATATTTACACCACACACCAGCTTTGTGAATGACCCCACTCACCTACACACACTCTATTCTTCCTTTTACTGTCTGAAAAATGGTTAGGTAGCATTTGGGCTTTCAATGTCAGGATGGGAAGCAGTTTCTTTCCTCAGACTGAATCAAAACTGTACTTCCCACACACAAACACACTCCTGAACTTTTCCTGCATAAAGAGAAATCACACCCAAATTGCAAACCATCCAATAAAACAAACTAACCTTTCCGTTTATTTATACACTGTTACATTTTTTTATCCTGTTACTACTACTATTATGGCAATCTGTTCACAATATTTGCACAATAAAATAATGTGCAAAGTGTCCATTTTGTCATATGTGAACGCACCACACCACACAGTGTGAACAGCACAAAACTGTTCTCTGCATTTAACCCATTCCCCCAAGTGAAGCAGTGGGCAGCCAGGAACACAGTGTTGACACAAGCAGTCCTGGGATTCGAACCCACAACCTTCTAATTCCAGGGGCAGAGCCCTAACCACTACAATTGTTATTCTGTACCTTATAAACTTTTGCATTTGTTGCACATCTCCTGTATGTAGAGAAGCCAAATGCACAAAAGCCCCTGTAGGTAGGGAATGGAAGTCACTTTGGATAAAAGCGTCTGCTAAATGCCATAAATGTAAATGTAAATGTAAAAGTAAACAATGCAATCATTCAGCAGGAGAGTTGACACAAAATTGGACCATTGGTTTGCACTGACCTCCAGTGGACAAACATGGCATGACACATTTGCCCTCTCATTTTTTTTTTTTTTTTTTTCTTTCTGGGACTACCTCATAAACAAAATTCCTAATTAGTAATACTAAGAGGTGAGGTTGTAAAGTGTTCAGTACGTCTAAATGCCAGAAGCAGTGCATGCTGGCTAATAATCAGAGAATATAAAGTGTATGCTTCTCCTGAACAGTATGAGTTTGAGCTTGTTGTCATGGCAATAAGTGCTTCTATGTTCTTTGCTTCTACTAGAATTTTAATTAAGGTGAACATAGTTTGTTCGTTGACCAAAACACAATTATATGCATGCACCCACACACGCACATACACACACACACACACACACACACACTTACACATCTACATGTGTGCAAACTTAGACACACATTGTAATTAAGACTATGTGAATGCTACTTATTTGAACCATACAGTCCTTAGAAGTGCCCCCAATACAAACATACACACATGCACGTGGGTGCACACACACACACAGCCATACAGACGTAGTGACTAACAAACAAAACCAATAACCAGCAAAACCAAAATAACTACCGGCACTGACAGAAATGTCATGAGTATATCAAACAGCTTTGTTACCATGGTGCTGGCTAGAGGTCTGAATTATTCTCTTCTAAATAAAAAAAGCTTATTTATGTGCCCCAGAAACGTAACACCATTTCTCTTGATTATATTCCCTATGTTATGATGATAGGAAATAGGTGCAAACACTTTTATCAGCATGATGGTGTTACGTATCAGGCCAAATCTGTGCCATTCATATTTCAAGAACCAAAATCAGACAGAACACTGAATGAGGAGGTCATATCCAGGAAAGAAAATAAGGTCTGAGTACTTTTCAAGATTCTGTAAAGAAACTTTAACTTTTCATGATAACATGAGGCCTTCTGTGTCATGGCCTTTACATAAAGACGAGCAATTATTAGACAGCACGGTCGTAGCTCAGGAAGCGGTGTGCTACTCCTTAGTGAAATGAAATAGGCTGATCAATGAAATTTCTGTCAATGAAATTACAGTCACACAAGCCATTTGCGTAAACTGGGTAAACTCTGTTTCTCTTGCAAAGTCACAGAACTTCTTTCAGGCAATTTTTACTCACACCATACATCTTATATAACACAGTCAAATACATTTACACTCATACATATGTCCCCCCACACACAGATGGTTCTATATTTTCCCTGATCCCAAACAGTTCAGAGCACAGCTGAAGATTCAGAAATGCAGGAGCACAGACAAAACTGAGGCTTCAAGAGTTTAAATACACCACACACCTTTTCTCATTTTTATTGTCTCAGAAATCACAGAAGCTATATAGAAGGAAATCTGTTTGAGAATCAGAATCAGAAAACTTTCAGAAAACTTAACTGATCCCGGGGGAAATTTGAGAGATTTGAGACTTGACGTTTAGGCCACTGTGTGATGATGCAATTTGCGATTTGCACGCTGCTTAACTGGTGAGATGTAATACATTTGTCTCACAGCAAAACTAAAGAAGCAAATTTCAGACATAAGATGTATCTTTAGTGCATTTTTGTAATTGGGAAAAAATGTAAATTTCCTTGTCCATTAAACTAGTGCTTTGATGCTCACAGAGCAGAAAACTAGAGCACTGCCTGGCATGGGCCCAACACAGAGGAAGCAGAGAACGTTTATTTTATAACCCCTGACACACTTTGTACACCTCAGAAAGAGCTAAAAGACTCATTACCCAATTACTCATTACTCATTACATTAGAAACACTAATGTCATCTCTCTCCCCACTTCAGTTTCTGCTTCATGAGCACCTGAGTAAAAAGGCAACCCTTCCGTCAAACCCAGAATGTTGATTTTGAACTCAAAAACAGCAGTGAGGAAAAGTCAAGTCAAGTAGTCAAGAAGGTTTTATTGTCATTTCTACCATATACACACAGTACATAGTGAAACGAAACAACGTGCCTCCAGGACCAAGGTGCAACACAAAAACAACAGGATTCAACCAGAGAAACTAGGTCAAAAGCATCTGGCTAAAATAACGTAATAACTGACCACCTGGGAAGATCTGAGCTTGCTCTATCTAATTTCCAGAGACCTTGTATTTTTCCGGCAATTTTTCTGTCGCCTCAACGGCCCATCTTCCCCTCTCCAGTGGCTGCTCCATTTATCAGTGAATGAGGGCCTCTGGTGCTGAGTGTTTAGAAGTCACGTCAAACTTCAGAGCAGTGGTATTAATAATGGATCTGCCATAATTAAGGCAAGCAGTCAATAATTAATACTTATCTGAGTGACTTTCTGGGGGGAGACTGAATAAGTGGTGACTGAGGAAGGAGAGGTAGAGACTTAGTTTCTCCCATTCATACTCCTGTAGGGCCTGTTCCAGTTGGATGTGTTTATACATTGCATCGATTCAAAAAAGACAAATGAACTGAGGAGATAAAAACATGAATTGAGAAGATAAAAACTCTCATCAAATCAGCTTACTGCTTATTGCCATATTATACATATATATCTCTCTCTCTACATATATATATATATATATGTGTGTGTGTGTGTATTACTGTATAGAGCCATTGTTATAAATATAATGATTTTCATTAAAGAGAACAAGCATCAAATATTAAGATGTAAGAACCATGCTTGTGGTGACAGTAAGCTACAGCAAAGGAAATCTACCAAAAAACGTGGCAAACAGGGAATAAAAAGATACCAGGTGCCTTCTGTATGACACTGGACCTCGTCTTTGGATGTCTCACACGAGATACATAGCTTTCCTTATTGCCCTGTGTGTGTGTGTGTGTGTGTGTGTGAGTGGGTAGGGGGTAGAGGGTGGGGGTGGGGAGTTGCAGAGGGACCACAGACTAAGCCAAGCTCAACACACTGAGTTTTCTGTTTCGGTTCTCTGTGGCAAAACAGATGTGGGCTTGAATCAGAAGCACCAGCAGCACTTTCTGAATACATTTAAATATCAATGTCACCCTGTTCCCTATCAGGACTGCAGGAGTCATACCACTCTTTTATGCCCACATCATTTCTGACCTGATTACAGTGCTGGAACTGAGGTTTCATTTAGATATCCACTCCCTGTTATTATTAAAGATGGATTTGGGGGCAAAATCTTGTGGAGGCTACTATGAATAAACAAGATACCGAACAGTTCTGTTAAAATCCACAACACCGTGGACACTGACAGTCTGAGCAAACATACTGTCACTGTCTACTGAGATTCATGTATCTATATTTGTTCTGATTTTACATCATTTAAACACAGCAGTCGGCTTTAACATGGTGTGAAACTTTCATGATAAACGCACCAACAGAAATGCTTTAGATAAACTAACATTAAAAGAAAAGAGTGTTCATTTTCCCTTTTTCGGATAGTGACGATATGAATGCCTTTATGCGGTCTTAATAAAACCTCTGTGAGAAGAAAAAATGCTCTAAACTTTAAAGTATGTTAACATGAAGCGATTTGTAAATTATTTGGGGCAATTTCTATTAAACCATTCATCAAATGTTCAGACAAAATAAAGGTCAGCTGACACTTTCAAATGGTGTTAAAAATTAAAAATGGAAAAACATGACAGCGACAATGCATGACACTTTCTTGACAAGCCATGGAAAAATGTCAGTTTACCCCTTTAAATGTTTCGGCTGCCACCTAAACCAAAACAATACAGTCACCCACAGAGTCACTGAAAGTCTCAGCAGCAGTTCTGTGTGCTACTAAATCCACATCCTGCCTTCTAAACCAATGTTGATTTGTTTCTGAGCGATAAGGGTTCTTTATTTTAATTATGCTGCTGACTTGTACCATGTACACATGAACACCACCCAGACTCCTAAAGATAAAGGTTACCTTGGAATTATCTGTTTAATATGCGCTTTCAAGCTACCATATGAATACACTATACAGAGCATATGTAATCAAGGCCCAGATCTATTCAAATATCTGAAGTGAGGACTTGAGATAGGCCATGGAATGACTGAAAAGTGGAAAAGCTACATTTTCTTTTTGTTTGTTTTTTTACTGGATTTTAATTAAATCTAAAGACGATAAGTCTTTGCATCAAAACATTTAAAATATCAGGGTTTTCGTCATTAGAAAGTGCAGGGTGATGTGAAAACTGCATTTTCACAAGTCTTATAACCATCACCCTTAGGACTAATATTATGGTGAAAAGTGCTTCTTCAATATTTCAGACACTTCTCTTTGAACAGCATTTTAATATGAGTCTTATTAGACTGTTCAAATGTCGTAGCATAAAGCATATGGAGCATGATGATACTGGAGTCTGAAAATCATGTGCTTTCAATCCAAGACCTTTGAGAACTATGACTTTTAAAGGCTTTTGTGAATGTATTCACTGGCTTGCTGTTTTTCTCAGTGGAAACAGCCAGAGAAGTAGCTACTACAGTGAGAGTTGTAGCTATTTTGATCGCTCTCTGCGTTAACCTCAGAGCTCTACATCCATCCACATGACCCAAACATGGAGGAATGCAGCTGAGGAGGGGTTCCTATCGAATGGCTGTGGTGACTTTACTGATGGATAAACAGGCCCTCACCTGCTCTAAAATCCAGAGGCTTCACAATATGCATGCCTGCACATACAGCACTGAGCTCCAGACAGTCATACTGTTCTCACTTTATCCCCAGTCACCTTCCATGAGAGCATCAAAGCAGTGGTCCGGATAGTAGAGCCATGTTTTGTAGAAGTACAAGCCTGCCAGTTTCACAGAATTGAAGTTAAATGTCAAACATAATAGCTGAAACATAATGGATGCTGAGGACACGCAACGAAGTTCATTCATAAATGTCAAATCTGCCAATAGGAAATCAAGAATCATCAAAACACCACCTCTGGGACTAATGCCACTCTGTTATCAAGGAAAACTTCATCAGAATACAAATCGAAACTGTTTTATTTATTAGTATGTCATAAAGTAGTAGACACCTCATAAGCCAGTCTATTTGAGATCACTTTACCACTCAATGTGTGACAATTTAGGCACAGGGATTGCATAATCTAACTTTGTGGATTATAAAAGCTTTCATTACTACATTAGCCTTATAGCTCTAGTAGCAAACCTCAGACACCAAACATGCCTTAGCTGATCAACCACAGTTGGGGTACGAAGAAACCTGGGTAAGTCTAATTTGTGGCAAACTATTTCTTCAAAAAGAAACATATATAATTAAGAAGCACACCTCATAGAGAAAGACAGAACGAGGGTGTGCAGAGGGATGAATAAGAAATAAAGAGACTAAATAAACAAAACAGGCTGAGCAGAGATGAAATGATGGCTGCAGTGTTGATGATCGTTCATGTTAATAATTTTCCTATTACAGTTAATTGGGCCCTGCACTCTATGGCTCTTAAGGATATTACTATGTTCCACTCAGTCTAATTGGATGTGAAAGACTGGCAAAAGCAGTTTTATCTCTGCAACATCAGACAATGAAGAGGTTTGCTTCACCCTTCAGTATAAATACTGGACAACATTTAGTGGAGCAGAAAAGGTGAGCAAACAGTGATTGCATTCGAGACATCTTGGTGTGATCTGAGGTTGTGGCAATGCATTAGGAGAGCCTGGTGCGCTGTCACAGTTTTGAGCACAAAACCAAAATCTTACCTCCAAACCTTTCAAGACATCTGGATAGATATAAAACCTATTCAAACAGATTATTCAGTGAGCGGAAAAAGTGAATATTATGCTAATATGTGCACAGAGGGGGATCCTACCAGACAGATGTTTCGAGGGTGAATGCACAGTCAGGTGCATGAGAGGCTCTTTCTCACTTCACTCTTAAAGCTCTAGTTTCCGAACACTATAAGCTGCAGTCTACTAGAGAAAGACTACAGCTGCCATTCTCAAGGGTTTCGGTAGCTACAGCTCAGGAGTGTTCATTGTAGAGTGGATTGTAGAGTTCAAGAACTGTGTACAATGCTAAATATCAAATGTCATGAGTGGTGCAGTATTCTCTCCAAAAAAGGGCCCATTTGTAACATTATCTGTACACAACTCTTGGATTTGGCTTAACCCTAAGAGGCCTCAATTCAGTGGCAGTAACATTAGAAAATAGTAATATGATTATTTTTTAACCCCTAGAAAAAAATGTGAAATTTGCCAGAGCGGTGACATGGATTCAGGTGCAGTTATTTATGGGGGAAATAATGACCCTCTGGCTTAATTGCTACATCTCTATTTTTATGTTCATTTTATTTAAAAAAACAGCACAGGGTAGAACACTGCAGGTGTAAAACATTTTTCAGTTACTGCCTGTTTCAGTTATTAGTGCATACTCCTAAATCATAATCATTATTTAGCAGGGGTCAGGGCACTTATGTTCACTAACAAACAGGGAATTTAAGGCCAAGAATAGAGGATATAAAACACTAACAACAGAAATGCAAAAGTACAGAAAATAGTCCTGCAGAAATACGAATGATTCCAGAAAACTCTAATGGAAACAATATTCTGACTGAACTTGACAGGTTCACAACAGTGATCGGTTTTTACATTTGAAAATTACATCAGCTTGTCCAGCTATACAGTATTTATGTTATTTACTAGTCCAGCTTTACAGTAAACACGTTTTTGTGCACATTTTTACAGATTTATACATGACAGTACAGGAAGCTGGTTCAAAAGTGGCCTCAGGTTTCTACAACCACTGTTTTACAGAAAAAATTGATCTGAAGAATCACAACAACGATCTTTTCAGCACATTCGTTTTGGGGAAACAGACACAGAATGGTAAAACAGTTACCTTTTATACTTTATACAATATTCAGTTTGAACAAATCAATCATTTTCTGAAAATCTGGACAAAATCACATTCCACAGTAACTCTGTTTCATGACATGAGACCATCTGGGATTGGTCTGGATGTTCAAAGACTGTAATTTGCCAAAAAAAAGTGCTGCATTCGTCTTTAAAAGCAAGCTGACAGGTAACAATGTCATGAGACTTTGCATGGCTGCGAACAGAATATTCAGAATAACCCACTTCGAAACTACAAGCTTGTTTCGCTCTCGTCTTTGGTAGCCAGACTAGAGTCTGAGTGTTGAGGTAACATTATAACGAGACAAGTTTAACCCTTTATGTGAGTTGTTTAAAGCAATGCTTTGTCCTGGAGAGTGAGTTTTTGCCCTGTCATTCTAAAATTCCATACTAACATTCAGGAGTGTCACTGTTATCTGAAACAAAGTCTCTGATGGTCACTGATGGTAGTTGTTATGTCATAATACTGATCTCTCTATTCTCTAATGTCTAATCACAAATTTATGATCCTGCAATACTGCGCAAAAGTCTCAGGCTCCTGTCCCAACTGTTTAAAACCATTTATCTGAGCAGTAAGGGACTTTCTGACAGCAAATACACAAATTAACATTAGAAAAAATGCAAGCAAACAAGAAAGCATTAAATAATATCAAGATTTGTTTTGTTTGTAAAAAGTACTTGAATGTTTGTGAGCTAGTTAGAAAAACCCAGGTTCAGTTCCAGATTTCACCTTGATGCCTCAAGACTTTGCATGGATTTGTGAAACTCCATCAGTAACTCCTGATTTAATCTAATGAAGTATTAACTGAGCCGAACCAGGTATTTGAGGTATTTTATGAGAACTGCAACGTAATACTGGGCTTCCATGATTCCAGAGGTCTGGGAATGATTACGCAAATACACAAACTTACATAAAATCAGTATTTACTGTATTAATATCACTTGTATACATTCTTAAATTAGCTTTTAAAAGCATATACACAGCTAAACAGGTTTTAAATATAAGTATTAGGTGTAAATATAAATATCAGGCATCTAAGACTTTTGCACAGTACTGTACTTCCCTGAGACGAATGAGAGGTCATCACGTTTGTGCTTGTACTCCTCAAAGATTAAATATAAACATACCCAATAAGAAATATGAATGGTAGAGTCAGTTTAGAAGGTAGTCGACTGTGCTTACTATGTGTTGTGTAGTCAGAGGGACAGCAAAGTGATCCGGCAAGCCATGGGTACTGTGATATTACAGTAACAAATTTTCCCGCACTTCACTCAGAATAAACTTTGAACAGGGCACTTTCAAGCATCGCCACAGAAGAACCACTTTTGTTTCCCTGAAGAACCTTCCAATTCAGTGGTTTCAGCTCAGTTTAAAGGATCACTGAAAGGTTCTTCAGGGCCTGAATCCAAAAAACTCAGAGCACTATATTGTTTGCTGCTTTATGGGGCTGAAAAAACAGCTACCCCATATAATAAAAATATGTTTCTGTGTGGTGTGCGTTAAGGTTTGGACTTACTTAATACAAAAGGGAGAGAGGAAATGAGTAGCCTCATTTATTTCTAATACAATGGCAGCCACCGCAGTGCTGTAGATGCTGACAGCTTGCTCCAATAAAGGGCATGTTTGGAGCCGAGCACATGGCCGTGGCAGAGCCCCAGAGGCGGCCTGTGTGTTTATGAGCTCATCACTCAGTGCGTTGGCAGGTGCAGCCGCACACTCTCACTAACTATTTCACATATTAGAACACAAAGGCTCCTCCGCTCATCATTACAGTCATATAGCTGTGCAGGACCACAGGGGACTGACAGACTGTGGCCTGTATAAACTTTATAGAGGATGAGGGAACATTAAGTAAAATACCTGGTGTTACTCATTCATTCAGGCTCAAACACTAGAAATAAGAACAAAGGGACAGCAAAATAACCAAATGACTGCTTATAATTTTTTTGTCTATAAAACTTTGAGAGATCGGTGTGCCTATATGAACATGGACTGTCTTAACTGAACTTAAAAAATAAAAATAAGGAATGTGCCATTTTTGATTTAAAACAAGTAACTACATCTATATTATCTTGTCATTTTTAAATATGTTTTTGACTGAGCATGTGACATAAAACTACAGAGATGCTGCAGACAACACTGCGTCTCATGTTGTGTCTCATCATCTAATAGAAGCTACAAATCTGTAGCACTGCTGTGCGAGTCTGAGTTTGCATTCTGTAGGTAAACTAGTAGTATGTTCATTCACATTCACCTAAAAGATAAATCACTAAATCAAATGAACAACCAATGTTATCTCATGTGCAAACTGCCCTTTGGCATATGGCTCTGGGAACTTTCACATTATATGGAGGTTTTTTTAAAGAACTACCCATAGAAAAGTTCTTCAAGGAATGGTTTCTATGGCTTCTATCCCTCCAAGAACCCTTTTAAGAGTGTACTTTAAACACACAGTAAATACAAAATTTTTAAGTTATTACAATTACAATAACAGAACGACACTGTACAAAAGCCAATGTTTGGAAACAGCATCTGTTCTGATATCCGTTTTCATAAATATGTTATCAGCTGGACTTCCAACATCTCCAACCGTTTTTCACTCAATACCACCTAAAATGCAGATGCATAAGGGAAAGAAACACATTTTGCATTTTTCCAAGCACATGAGCCATAAACTTTGCTTACGCCATGTATCAGTTTTCTGCAAAACACACAGACAAAATGAACCCAACTTGCACCTGAAACTGACACAAACGGCTTAGCACATCTGACCCAGAGTACAGTAGCAGGTGTGAACTCTCTATTGTGTACCATACAGCTGTAGAGCACGATAGTGTCCTGGGTGCTCTGTTTTATTATTTTTCTTATTTTGTTTGTGTATTGTGCCTGACTGCCACCAGTTGCCCTTTGGGGATCTTTCGAGCTCTATTGAATTGAACGGAGTTGAGGTGGACTAAACTGTGGTGTGGTTGAAAAAGAACAATTGGGATAGCAGAGAAAAAAGAACGCAAGGGTATATAAAGCAGGGAAAGAGGGAGATAAAAACAGAATTATGAATAAATGTAATGGTGCAATTTGTCCATCAGTGTTTCTTGTCACAGACAGTAACTCCCTCAGATGGAAGTGTGACTCAGTGGGCATCATGGGAGATCCATCAGTGGGAGGCACTGATGACTCCTCAGCAGTATGGCTGCAGAGACTCGCAGCCTAACCATGTGTTACATCAGTGACGTCGCACCTTCTTCTTCTCATACACTCATCCCTCCTTCTTCTCTCTGACTTATCACAACAACTCGTCTTTTCTCTTGGTCTGACATATGTAATGCACAGGCATGAAAATGTTACTTTTTTATTTTAGCCTAGAAATTTCAACGCATGTTTACAGAGGTGACCCCTGTTGGCAGCAAGTGACTTTGTTATTATGTTAAGACTAAAAGTGCCAGTGGCAACTCAGTGATGCACCCATAGATGTATTATTCACTGCTCCACTTCTGAGAGCCATGAATATGCACTTACAGATCTTAAAGTGGGAAGACTTTTCTCGTGCAAGCAGGATGTAGTTCATGTACAGTAGAAAAGTAACACTTTTAAAAAGTAAACGCACCAAAAAACATTTTCTGGAAAAACACCACTGCAGAACCTCCTTTGGATCCCTGAAGGACATTTTGATGGATGGATTTGAAAGAACTGAGATGTGTAAGTGTGCTGAAGCTTTTAAAAGTGTAATAACCTTCTCATACCAATCCTTATTAAATGTTTTTCCCTAGAACTGTACACTCAAGAACCACAATTATTTAACAGAATGTAATTAAGCTGTTGATCACTTAAACATGAGTTGTGTTACTGGTCTGAATGCCACCTGATATATAACATAAAGCCCGGGCAAAGCTTTTGAACTACGCTTTAAAATCATACACCATTATCACGACTCATTCCTCTTGTGAGCACTGATCTGTGTACTTACAGTATGTGAGGTGGGAGGGCAAGAAGAGTGGGAGTGGAGTGGAAGACGTGACTCCGCTGTGGTATGCAATTAGCATGCTGAAGAAGGACATCAGCACCCTCTATCACACAGCTAGTGGTTTGTGGAAAACAACAGAGGGAGCCCAGCAAAGAAAGTTTCGAATAACTAGCCCTCGGTGCCCTTTGTTATTAAAATGAAGGAGGAAACGGTGAAAGTTGGAGACAGGCTAGCCAACGATTTTATCCGATATGTCTTCATTAGACATCCTTTCATGCTGTCATTTTCGGGATGTTCGAGCCTGTAATTACATGAACAGATGCAGACAATCATCTTTCAATTAGGCTTTCAACTAACTAACTTTTGCCAAGATAACTGCAGGAGTGCTACCTTGGCAACAGGTGTGTGTAAGTGTATGTTAGTCCCTTACTGGTAGGCCAGATTAGGTTATTATGAGTCCCGTTTGAGTCTGATAAATAAACAGAAACAAGGGTAAGTGCAAGTAAATGGCACCAAAATGAATAATGATGATTATTCATGCGCTAATAAAATACGCTTTAGACGAGCTACAATATCATCTCCAAAGGGCAGAAATGTACTTTTTCAGAGTGGTATTAGGCTCTAATTGCTTTTCCATGATCGCAGACTGCAGTGCAAATACATTGTTTCCCCATTTTCTTTTCTCTTTCCACCTAGGCTCTCATCAGTATGCACACATGCACACACACACACACACACACACACACAAATACACACGCACACACAATTACACACACTAGAGCATTAACAGAAAAGCCAATCTGTCGACGCGTCGACGTCAGAGGCACAAGTCGACAACCCCTAAGAGAAGTCGACGAGTCGTGTGTTTTTTTCCTCTCTCTGTGTGCGCACTTGTGTACACAATGCAATCTCTGCCTCTAATTGGCTTATGCTGCCATGCGTTTCTTGACCAATTATTATAGTCACTTCATAAAAGGGGCGGCAACGTTGGCGCGTGGAAGGGAATCTAAACACAAGACCACAACAAGACGAGAGACACGGCAGCAGAGGCAGTAGGTGACAGACACACATCACATGTGGAGATACCTCACTCTAGACCTCACAAACAGCACGGTGACCTGCACAATCTGCAAGTCAGTGTTAAAGTACAATAAAAGTACTAGCGTTATGCACGGCCATCTGAAACGGCATCCACTAGCTAACATGGGTGATGCTAGCACTGCAGGGAGTCCAGTCCAGAGGAGCTGAGGAGCGTTACAGAAAAGCCTTCTTAGCGGCGTTTTGCTATTGTGAAGGCTTGAATTTTTGGTTATTTTATAAAGAAAATGTTTTGTAAGGCATGAAAGCCAGTGTGTTTTCATTCTTCTATTAATGTGTTACATTTATTTTATAATGAAAAAGTGCTCTTTTGTCAACCACAGTGTATAGTGTTGACTCATTCTGTGGCATTCTATGTGTCTTGGCTGGCACGGCTTAAGCTGTTCCCACTTTCTGTTGTGCACTTAAATTTACCAGAAAATTCAAGGTATTAGCCTATGTTTTGTTTTGTTTAATTGTCATGTTGACTGTTAATGTTACAGAGAACTTTAATAAAAGTTGCTCATTGTTGGACACCTGTGTTCCTCCGCTGCGTCTGTGTGATGATGTCATCAAACAACTTGTCGACTCGACTTCGACTTTATTGACGGATAAGTCGATATGAAAAAATCTGAAGTCGTGAATGCCCTAACACACACACACACAAATACACAGTCTCAGAAATGAGGATGATGACGATGATGATAAATGCCATGCACCAGGAAAAAAAAGGCTGATTGAAATCTTTATTGACTCATTTTCATTATCATTAGCAATTATTGGCTCTTGCAGCATTCAGACTCACTGCTTCTGAATCACAATCAGTTTGCTTGTGTGTGAGAGAGAAACCTCATTTTTACATCCGGCCCCTTTCACCTCTGTAAGACGCGCTCTTCTGCTTGGTTTTCTGTTTGTTGATAAGAGCAAAATGTTTAAGTGATGTTGGGGTACTGCTCTGAAATGTCTGTAATTTGTTCAAAATGCTACATTTTATCGACAAACCATCCCACAAGCCCCTGTTGACAAATCAAAACTAAAGCCCTGAATGTTTCAAGAATGTTTTGATGCCTCTGGGCTATTTTTTTTCATAACTTTAACACAGTAGCTGATGACCCTTATGTGAAAACTCCTGCATTTTGTAAAATAAAATGTACTTTGCTGAAACATATGAGCACCTTCTTCCACTTTCCCTATAAAATATGTTTAGTTT
>JBBPCZ010001945.1:0-15762 GCA_037974445.1 Brycinus macrolepidotus
TAAAGTACAGATACGTAAAAATGTACTTAAGTACAGTAACGAAGTACAAATACTTTGTTACATTCCACCACTGCCTAAAACATGCTTAACACCTGAACTGCGCCCAAAATCACTTCTAGTCTAAATAGTGTGCCGTAGTAGTGCACTACAAAGAACAGACTTTCTGAAACCAGTGTTCAAGTAGTAGATGAAAAGTACCCATGGATTGTTTACTTTGCACTCTGGAGCAGCTGGTGGCTTTGTGGTTAGGGCGTTCACCCTGCGGTCAGAAAGCTGTGGGTTCGATTCCCAAGACTGCTAAGCACCTCTGAGGTACCCTTGAGCAAGGTACTGTCCCCACACACTGCTCCCTGGGCACTGTGTTCCTGGCTGCTTCACTTGGTGGCAGAGGAAGAATTTTGTGCTGTTCACATATGACAGAATGGTCACTTTCACTCATCAGTAGTGTCCTGCCTGCACTTGCGTAGTCTGTACTTGGTGTTCTGTTTTTGTTCTTTGTGGGTCTGTTTTTGTTGCACCATGGTCCTGGAGGGACATTGTTTTATTTCACTGTGTAATGAGTATATGGTTGAAATTAATAAACACCTTCTTGACTTGACTTGAATTGGCTTCTTACATTGATCGTCCTTGAAAAGATAGTTGATATTCTTAGTAACATAACATTACTAAAGTCATAAACTTCTCCAAACACTAAAACACAGTATGAATGAAATATCCCTAAATATTTAGGGGAACCTCCACATAATGTAAGTGTTCTATACCAGTGAAACATTTTCATAGATCCACATGTCCAAGCCGTAATCAAACTTTTGTTTTAAAGAGGGCATAAAACCTTTAAATTAACTATTAAACTATTAAAAACTATTACATTTTTGAAAAAAAAATGTTATTTGCCTTTTTTTAAATGTGCAAATCACATTTGTGATTCCCTGGAGAACCGTCCTTGGGGAACCATAAATATTTTCTATGGTGTTGTTCTAAAGAACCCTTTCAAGCCCTGGTTCTTCTTAAAGATAGAAAATCTGTTGTATGCCAATAAAAATGGTTCTATTTTGCACCAAAAAGGTTCTACCATAGTTATAAGCCTTTTCTGAGTACTATACCAAACTATATTTATACTGAGTGTGGTTTCGTTTGCCAGGATTTCATTAGAAATCTTTTACTATGGTATGAATCAGGGTGCCAAGCCCTGCTTTTAGTGATCTAAGTCTTTGGTTCCAAAGTTTGGTTCCAGCCCTCATCTAACACACCTAACACAGATAATCAATGGCTCCAAGAGCATCTGAACAGTCTGGTGTGGTGTGTTGGATTAAGGTTGGACCTGAAGTCAGCAAGGGTAGGTAGAGCAGGGTAGGGCAAAACTATGAATTAACTGAGGCGCCTACACCTACAGTGTTGTGAAATCTAGATGAATCAGATGAAAGAGGTAAAAAAAGACAGTTTCAGCTTTTGAAAGTGCTATTTCTAACCGGCTTTCTTACATCAGAAATAATGTGTAAGCTGTGGAGGCCGCTAGAAGGTGTTGGGTGACCATTTGAAGGATTTCCCATTTTCTAGTGGTCCAACACCATTAATCAGTAACATCAGAATCAGAACCAGAAAACTTTACTGATCCCGGAGGAAACTGCTAATGTTATGACTGTAAAGACACACAGACACACAAAGAACAATATAAACCATAAAGTCTAAATAAATCCAATAAAAACTCTGCAGACAATATTTAAAATGAAATACACTATGCTACATACACAAATGCTGGGTATAAATAGTATAGATGAATAACTTACAGTTAAGTGAACTACTAATAACAAAAATGGTGGTTAGGAGTCTGTTATTGTACATAATAGAGATCAGTAGTATATAAGTAATATAGACATAAGTTGTGATATTGCACATGGTACGACTGTTGCACATAATAATAAAATAATAGTGCACATAATGATAATGATTTAGACCCAATACGAAATTGCACAACAAAGTAGCATCAGGTTATTGCACAAATTAGTAATCATTATATAATTGGGCAGACTGAATTAAGGCTTCCAAACCTCATACATGGAGAACTTTCACCTCCCAGAATGAACTGCTGGTCAAATGTTTGGGTACACCTTTCAAAACATTTGCAAAATGTCACATTTTCTGGGTTGGTTTGCAAAACCTATGTTAAAGCCTAAGCAGGTTTATAAAGAGGAAAACAATGTCAAGCAGTATCATTATCTTAGTGATTGTGTTAACTAAGTAATTGTGCCACAAGCCATGCCATGCTTGTGATGTCACAACCTCAAATCAGCTGTTTAAACCACTTTTAGGGTCAAACGAGTTTCAATGTGAGCATTTTAGAAAAGAAAAGTGTCAAACCAGTATTTTAAAAGCCTCTCTCCAAAGCAAGGAAGATGCTTTGATGAACATGAAGCCGAGTGTTCCCGAAGGATTAGCGCAGAGCTGCTATTTTTTTCCTTAAAAAACTGAAAAATAACTGAGGCTGAATCTCTATCGCCTTCCTGCTCACTCCATAAGCCACAAAAGTAAGACTTTTCTACCAAATCAAGTTTATATTAAATAATGCAGCAGATATCTTTGAAAACACCTTTTGCAAACTTTTTACCCTGGATTTCATTGTGTTATATACATGTATTTTATATTTTCTTTTGTCTTCTATTATGGTTTGCTTTAATCTATGTTGTACAGTACTGTGCAAGAGTCTTAGGCACCTGCAAAAATAATATTTAAAAACTGTTTAGATGAGCAGTGGGTGTTTTTCACACTAATATTAGTAAACATACTAAATAAATCTAAAAAGAATAAATACAAATAACATTACACAGTAAATAGTGATTTTATGTTCAGTATATCAATGTATTCCGAGTTTCGATCAAAAACCTGGTTTGACTCAGTCAGTCCTTCATTAAATTAAATCATCAGCTGCTGATGGAATTTCCCAAATCCAAACAACGGCTGGAGGAACCGAGGAGAAATCTGGAACCGAACCTGTGTTCTCCTCACCAGCTCACACAATATCAACTACTTTTTACAAACAAAACAAATCTTGATACTTTTAACTGCTTTCTGGTTTGTTTGCATTTATTCTAAAGTTACCTTTACTGGCAGAAAGACACTTTATCAAATGCTGAGAAAAACAGCTTTAAACAGTTTGCATAGGTGCCTGAGACCTTTGCACAGTACTGTAGGTATGAGAGGCACTATATAAAGTGTATTATTACTACTACTACTACTACTACTACTACTACTAATAATAATAATAATAAGAATAACACCTAATCCACTTACACTACTTTGCAGTCATGAGTCCATTTGAGAAAATATGTGAACAAATTTATTTTAAGCACATTATGCTTAAAATTAAAACACAATTGCTGGAGTGCAGCAAATGCAACCTGTGCTCTTCTAACCATATTCTGCTAACCAAGTTATTACTATCTTTTTACTGTGTTTGTGTTCATCTGTTTTTATTCTAATATAATATATTGTATTTACAGGCAGAAGTACAATTACTGCCAAGATAAATTATTGCAACTTAAGACTCTGAAGACCCTGTTTACACTTGGTTTTAAAATGCATCTTGGGCGACTGGATCACAAATGGACACCTGAAACACATCACCATTTACACCTGTGTCCATCATGCATCTCCAAGGTGTTCAGCTGATCACTTGTGTCAAGATTTTGTTACTGCCTGTGGGTTTTAAGGCTTTAAAATCACACCAATGATGCAAATTTCTCACTAGTATAACATACTATAATACTCTATGACCATAGGTTTGTTAAAAGCGTCCCTTCATTATATTAAACAGTTGGAGATATTGCTGTTAGAATTCAACACATTTCCATCCATGGGGCAAAATTATGAACATTCATGCGACACTTAGTGCAACTCAATGTGAGATTTTCTGTCCCGCCCCTTCCATACTTGCTTTTTTTGTCTTTGGCTTAGGCAAAGTCATTGTATTTGCCTTTGTCTTTGACTTCTTGTCTTTTGCTTTTATGCTTGCTGCCAATCTTTTATTTTACGATTCTTTTCTTGATGTGCTTATACTTGACATATTGTTCTGTAATTAGTGGTGTTCTCCAGGGCTCTATTTTAGGCCCTTTATTTATTATTTACCTTCTGCCTCTTGGCCACATCTTTCAGAAATTTGAAATTCACCTTGGCAAGTGGTTTGAGTAATTGGATCACAATGTGTTTTGGTGGACGTTTACACTTTAGCACTGTCCACTTGATCTGAAAGCCCAGGACTTAACAGGACCCAAAGCATAGTTAAATTGATCCCTCTACGGTTACAGTAGGGTTGGATCTCCACGCTTGGATGTAAACGTGAGGGATAGCTGTCTCTAAACCTTACAATGAGATCACTAAGCATTAAAGAGTAGAAACAGTGGAGCACATTGGTGCGATTGTGCTAAGCATGGTTTCTTATATCAGGATATGGGAGAGAATCATTATGCAGTCAGTAGTATGCTAAAACTCTGTGGGATTTGTTACATTTACATTTTACATCCAGACATTTGGCAAAAACTCTTATTCAAAGTAAGTGAGAAATATGAAAACAGTTGGCGATAAAAAATATCTAGAAAATCTAAAATGATTCATAGTCTTTAGGGGAAAAGGCATATCCTAGCTTGCACAAAGGTAACTTAGTGCCATGATAAAAGATGAACAGGACATGAACACGCCTGAGGCGGGTAGCAACATGTCAGGGGAGAAAAGAACGCAGTGTTTGGGCGTGTTACCCTCAGGCAGGTAACAATGTGTCCCACAACTTTGTTCTCAAATTGTTTATACACCAGATCATTACATGGGTTGTTCAGCAGCGTTTATATGAGAGTAAAAAAGTGTCACACGGTGTTCTGGGATGATAATAGAAGAAACATTTGTACCTGAAATCTCAATTTATTTGAATTTTTAATCACTGTCGGGTGCACATAAATAAAACATCACAATACACATTTTACAATTTTACATGTTACATATTTTACATATTTTACAATTTCACATTTGGGGCAACATTCATAATCTGGGTCGAAGATGATCAGAAATGTTCTCACTGTGGTGACCTCTCTGACCTGACTGAGTAGGTTTTGGTGTTTTATTAGATGATAGAGCCACAAATCAACTGCTTTAGAGATGCAAGCTCTCAAGGAGAAATCTTGGACCTGTAATTCAGTATGGCTTCCTTATTAGGACTAATCAGATATTTATTGGATTTAACAGTTTAGTGCTCAAAAGGGGAAATCACCCTAGTGGACACTGGGCCTCCAATATTGGCATGTGAGACCGCTTCTGTAGGGAGAAACCAGTTCCACCACTGGCTCAGTTCAAGGGTCCTGAATGGTTCTTGGCTAGGATGTACAGTCATTTGGTAACCTTTGCATTGAAGTTAAACTTAAAAAACTAGGCTCTTCACACTAGCATGTACTATTTACAGAAAAGGTTCTATGAAAAACCAATGTCCTGAAAGGTACTTTAAAAACTCAAATGTGGTTCTTCAGCATGCATAGTTGTATGTATGTCCTTCCCCACTCCATGGACTCTCTTTGCAGGAATACTTCATTCAAAAATAATAACATTGGTAATGAAAATTAAAAGGGACCAACGTGCACTGTGCAGATCAAAGCTTCTATTAATTGCCAGTCCTTTTAGCATTTCAGGGTTAACCAGTCTGCTCCCTGCCTGTTCAGGGGCTTGATGATCATATTCTCTACGGAACTGAGTGGGCTGAGGCATGCTGGGTAATGCACAAGTTGGCTTTTTCTATTGGGCCAAGGTTGGAGCCGTTTAGGGCTTTGCGTCAGGAAAGATCTTTTCCGAATCGGGACTTCCTCAGGGTCCACAACATCCACCAGGATTCTATAGTTTTGTCCACTGTTGTCATCCCAGAGAAGTGTGCCACTACATCCGGGACGAAATGACACACAGAACTCCACACGATCCTGAAGTTTCAGGTCGGAGGGAAAAGGCACAACGAAGATGAAAAGTTCAGTGTCTGAGCCAGGAGGCTGTGGTATGGAGGTGCAAGGAACGTCCAGGTGGGACCTCCAGGAGTTGAACGTGATGCGAATGTGTACAGCCTTCTCAAGGCTGATGTTGCAGACTCGCACCGTTCCACTCAATGACCCACCCATTAGACTGCAGCTCTCCAGACTCACCAGAGAATCTGCTAGGCTTCCAAGGAAAGACGGGAGATCAGCAGAAGGTTGAGGGAAACCGAGTCGAAACCGTAGGATCCTGCCCTGGACGGAGGGCTGGTCCTTTGGCTTTTCAGGCGCCGGGATAGCATCAGCCGAAGGCTCTGGAGGATCCACGGTAAACAGCCGCACGTCTGTAAGAGCCAGTCCTTTATCATCTGCAAATACAACACGTTTCTTCTTCTTCAGTGTCCCGTTGCTGCTGGAAGAGCTCACTGAGCTCATAGAAGAGAAAGAAAGGGGTGGTGTAATAGATCTGGCTGGACGAGAGTTGTCTGAAGGCGTGCTAGGCCTTGGGAGTGTGTGTTGATTTCTAAGCGAGGGAATCTCTAAACGCTGGCGCATCGCGGCCCGTCGGCTCAGTCCCATATGCATGGTCAGGTCCACAGGCATCACTCTGGTGGGTAAAATAGATTTTGAAGCAATTAGACACTGAACTAATGGATGTTTCCAAGTCAAAGTAATGGGTGGAAAACAATCTTATTTACAGCTTCACTCTTACCCCAAATGTTGATTAACCATGTTTACATTTTTACTCTTGCACAGGAGGCTAATGTAGCTAACAGCAAATGGAAACTAATACTCCATCAGTTGTTACTGTATAAACTGCATGCTTCATCATCACACACTTGCCTTAAACCCTTCTGAGTTAAGTATTATCTCTAAAAATGGATGTTTTCTCATAGCTAAATAGTACTAGCAGGCTAATCTACGCTTTATCTGTACTTTTGCCCATTTTTACAGATAACAGTATGTCAGACAGTATCAGAAACCTCATAAGCAAGCCTATTAGAGATTACTAAACAGCGCAATATGGTTTCAGGTAAATGTGTACTGATTTAGTCTGTTTGTGCAAAGCTAATTGGTGACCTGTTAGCTACACTGGCCTCGTAGCTCCATTGGAAAACCAAAGAAACAAAAAGATTATGCTACATTTGGGCTACACTTAGAGTAAGGAGAAAATGCGTATCATGTTTTTTCCCCACCAAACTATAGCTTTAAAATGTAATATAAACTGTAGGCCTACTGAAAACCTAATTCTCACTGTAACTGTGCAGAGTTAAGCAGTTCCCCTGTTCTAACATGCCTGATTCAGCTCACAGTGGGCCACTTAATCAAGTGATGAGCTGAATCAGTAATGCTGGAGCAGATGAAACCTTTGGCTGTGCATTGCTGTCTCATCTTAGGAGAAACCTTTAGCAACAGTGACTAAAATATTCCCCTGTTTTAAAAAAAAGAGAAAAACTGGCTCTTACTTGGTAGCAGTCATTCTTAGTCGATTCAAGCAGCGTCCACTGGGTCAAATGAACGCTGAAAAAAGACAGATGGTTAAAAAGTTAATACCATGATGACACTACATACATGCTACAACTTTTCTGCTCATCAACACTGTCAGAGTTCTTCTGTTCTGGTCCTGGGGGGCCTGTGTCCAGCACAGTTTGGCAATTTCAGTAAAACAGGATTTCTCAGTTTAGCAAGATAACTTAAGCCCAAAGTCAAGATGGACATTATGAAATGGCATGAGGGACACTGAGGGGCTTAAGTTATCTGGTTAACTGAGAAGTCCTGCATTGTGAATTACCCTCCAGGACTAGAACTGCAACACTCTAGCCTATGTGATGACCTAAGGTCAGTCAACTGGTTGCAGAAAGAGAACATAAAAAGAAAAAAGTTTAATAACTATCATAACCTTCACTTGCAAAACTAGAAATAAGTCAAATAGCTGTGGTTTACAGGTGAAAATAAGTTTGCAATTTGCAAAGAATGACTTCACTGATCATTAGAAGCAAGAGAAATCACCAATAAATTGCCAACTAAGATCTTCTAAATAAAATCAAAGTATACTTTACGTACTGCCTTCAGAAGTTAAGGCACATCAGATCCAACAAGGCTGTCTGAATTGGAGTAGAAAGATGCTGCACGCTTTGCTGAGAATCCCAATCAATATATGGCAAGAACTTGACAGCAAGTCGACTGCTTGAATGCTCTTATAGTCGAATGCTAAAGGGTGTGCAATAAGGAGACACCCATGTGCAGTAACACCCTTAGTTGCGCACTGCAACAGGAGAGATCCGCCTCCACAGTTTTCAGCCGTCTTTGGGTGTTCTGTGGGAGGTCCAGGAATGTAACCACTCCTCGAAAGAGGTGAGGGCAGATTTCACAATTGAAATCGATGCCTCCTTTCACATTTCCCAAAACTCCTCCCACAGCCCCTCTGTCCTGCCCATTTCAGCTTTGTGAATGGCCTGGGAATGGTCTGATGAGCTGATGAAGGGGTGACAAAGCAGCAAAGAATTCAACCTTTGCAGTGTACTGGGAGTGTGTCTACAAAAGAATCTTGAATAGGTTGATTTGAAGTGGCTCTAGGTTGTTGATGAACTTAGCCTTGGTTCATCTGAACATACATTTATATGATGTTATGTGAATGCATTCAGTTAAACTGCTTGTTAGCACACAAATGTTTCAGCAACAGTTTACAATAAGACTACCCTTACAAAGAGTTCATAAATGAGTTGTTAATTAGGTTGCAGACAGTTTATAAATCATTAATAAGCAGTTCTAAACGAGTTATAACAGTTATACATTGATGCAGACTCACTATTTGGTAAGATCTCAGAACTTGCTAGTTGCTGAGTGTACCTTGTCTCTTTCTCAGGCAGAACGTTAAACTGTCAGCTTCATCAGGTATTTGTTAACATGCTACTACCATTAAAACACCAGATCTTGCGAAATAGTGAGACTGCATCAATGTATGACAACTGTTAGAACTTGTTTAGAACTGCTTATTAATGATTTATAAACTGTCTACAACCTAATTAACAACCTGATTATAAATCATTTATAAACCCTTTATGAGGACAGTCTTATTGTAAAGTTGTACCAATGTTTCTTCAGTGTAGGTGCAGGATTGAGACACCCTCACTTTCACCTCTGCCCTCTTTCACAAGAGTGTCATGCAGGGTTACTCAGGACACTGAAAGAGTGAATGAAAAGAGCAGGTTTGTGTCCCGGTCTTACCTCATTCTGTTTCAAGACTACAGTTGTTAGAATGTAGTGACGCACCGCAGGAGCACGAACACGGCAGGCCTTACACGACGTTACAGTTTACATACCGGAAATTCTTGTTCAAGATAAGGTTCTTGTCCAATAATGCTCCTTGACGTTTTGTTTTAAAATAACAAAAAATGTGTTTTGTAGAAAATTAGAGCATAATTAGATATATCAGCCTGTCTTTCTGTCTGTCTACCTATATAAAACATATCCATGCTACCCTTGTACTTGAATACTGTCTGAGTTACTGTATTTTCATAGATTGACTGTATATTTATATACTGCTGATATATAAAACACACAGTTACATTCCAGTGCACTGTTTATTCTCGGCTTGAGTGCTGATGCAAAAGTCTATCTAATCATCTGCAGTGACACTGGAATGGTAGTGGCATGTTCAGTGTGTGTTGTGCTGGTATGAGACTGTCACACCCAGCTGTGCTGCTGGAGTTTTTAAACAGTGTCCACTCTATGAAATGCATCTAACCTGTTGGTCCACCTTGTAAACGTAAAGTTATTGTTGATGGTTAATCTGGTGCTGCACAGTTTGTGTTGGCTGTGCTTTAGTCTTTCATCAGTGGTTTCTGGACACAGGACACTGTTGGCTGGATATTTTTGGTTGGTGGACTTTTCTCAGTATTAAAGTGTTAAAACAGAGTCTGCTGTTTGTGTTTTACTGCTGGAGTTGGTAAAGACACTATGCTAGACACTGCTAGACTGAGAAAGGTCCACCACTGATGAAGTAGTAGAGGACACTGTTGGCTGGATATTTCTAGTTGATGGTCTTTTCTCTGGCAGTGACACTGAGGGGTTTACCAACTCCAGCAGTAAAACACACACAGCAGACTCTGTGTGTGTGTGTGTGTAGCAGTACCACACACACACACACACACACCCACACACACACACACACCCACACACACACACACACTCACCCAAACACACACATACACACGTACAGTACCATGCAAAAGTCTGAGAAAATCATATTTAAATCCCATTTAGCTGAACAGTATATGCTTTTAAAAGTTAATATTAGAATGCATACAAATAATAGTAATGCAGTAAATAGAGATTTTATGTATGTCTACGTGTTTGCTTATCATTCCCAGACCCTCCTCATTGAAGCCCAGTATTACATTGTAGTTCTCATCAAATACCTCAAATACCTGGCTCAGCTCAATCGATTCTTCATAAAATTAAATCAGTAGTTGCTGATGGTCCATGCAAAGGCTGGAGGCATCGAGGAGAAATCTGGAACCGAACCTGTGTTCTCCTCACCAGCTCACAATACTTTTTACAAAGAAATCAAATCTTGATATTATTTCATGCTTTCTTGTTTGTTTGGATTTATTCTAATGTTAAATTGCGTATTTGCTGGCAGAAAGTCCCTCACTGCCCAGATAAACGGCTTTAAACTGTTTTCACAGAAGCCTAAGACTTTTGCACAGCACTGTATGCCACTACCATATTAGTGTCATTGCTGTGATTCACCACCCAAATAATACCTGCTTACTGGTGGTCCTGTGGGGGTCCTGACCATTAATCATGGGGTAAAAAGAGCTAACAAATGACACAGAGAAACTACATGAAATCCACCCCCCCCACTACCATGTTTCTAAAGAATTCAGTCCCAACCTTTTATTGAACACGTCAGATCTTGATGATCAGCCTAGCTGATTAGCTGGAGCAGGTGTGCTGTATTCTGGGTGAGGCGAAACCTGCAGAAAGGTTGGGGCAGAGCCGATGAATACTGACCTCTTACATGTTATATAACAGGCTTTTTCAAGCAGTGAATATGAAGTCACTTCCATACATCCTCTGAAACGACACTTTCTTATTTGTTTTATGCTCATAACATTCCCATTTTTGGATTACTTTCAGCTCTATTCGGCTGTAGTGTTTGCTTCAAACTACAGATTGTGGTTGGTCAGTGTAGTGGATGACACCATTGACTTTCAAGCAAGAGAGTGGGGTTTGATTCCGACAAACACCAAACTATACCACTAGGAGTCATGGGGTTACATTTTTGTTGCTAAAAGCATGTTTGCTCTGAACTTCAGGCTCAGCACCTTTCCATTTGATGGATCATTCATGGATACTATTACAGACCTATACTATTACAAGTATTCAGGTTTCATGTATACTGTTTACCTTTTTTTTTTCCTAAAAACCTTTAAGTATCATAAAATGTAGGTGTTCAAACTTGAAAAGGGATCCATGGCCTACCCACACTACACTATACCATTAAGAGTCCTTAGGCAAGACTCCAAACACTACATTCGTCTACACCGGTGAAACCATAAGTCGCTTTGCATAAAATCGTCTGTCATATGCCGTACATGTATGTGTCCCAGAACATCTCAAAGACATTTAATGGGACATAAACTGAGAACTTAAAGAATGAGAACACTTTTTAAAAACAGGAGTGAACGGCACTTCCATCCCCAACCAGGTATTTCAGCCATACAGAAGCCATGTGACAAATTAGGTGGATAAAAGCCTTTTAATGGTGTTTTTTCATGCCATTACATGGTTTGTTTTCTGTTCAGAAGGTGCTGATGGATGATCCAGGCTAAATGTAGTCCTATGTCTAAAAAGTCTTCATTGCATTCTCTGGTATGCAGCTCACGTGCTGAACATAATTGTCACAGAATGTGCCTGAGGTTTTATCTGCAGCATCTTGCAGTGTGTGATGTGCAACAAACACACAAGGCCGCTGCTATCACAGTCCAGAAAATGTGTCTAATCGCACAAGTAAATGGTTCAGGTAGAAAAAGAGTCTCAGGTCAATCACCTCCATCATTCTCAGGTAAAATCTCAGGTAAAATGAAATGGAACCAAAAGCTGTCGCCTTTTGTTTCATTCAAACGGGTCATTTTGGTGTAATCAGCTGGAAAATTTTGTGAGAGTGTTACGTTCGCCACACACTGTGGCGTAATAGTTATAGCCCACTTTAAAATAAAGTGCATAGCACCATTTTTGAACAGTTTACAGGGGTGGGTGTAAGGGGTGTCATCCCAGGGAGCCTCAGTATTTATCGTTTCCTGCAGGGAGGCAATGTTTAGCTGGCCCTCATACTGTTGCTAGAAATTGGTGGACAGCCTTCTATAACAGTTATGATGGCTAGTAAAAGAAAAGGTATTATACTAAAAGCATGTTAGCTCTGAACTTAAGTCCTAGCATCTTTTCATTTTGCATTTATGCATTGGATGCACTTAATGGATACTATTACAAACCCAAGCATTATTGTTTTAAACACTATACTGTTAAGGTTTTTTGTCACATCAGTCTTAAAAGTTTCAATATGGGCTATTTTTTCTTTGTCGTTTTCAGATATAGTCCACATGGACTGGAAAGCAAACAGTATGCATAGAAACTTTGACAGTGATTACAAGCTACATCAAACATCAAAAAAAGTGAGGAAAATTGTGCATTGATAAGGGCCCATTAAACCTGAGATGCTTCCTTTTGATTGGAGGTCTGCAAAGCAAAACAATGTTAACAGCAGTTTCAGTGTGGACATCCATTTCTAGGATAACTGGTCAGAGATTTGTCTTCTAAAGAATTCGGTTCAAGCCCTTTATTGAACATGTCGGGTCCTGATTATCAGGCGTGTTGGATTTGAGGTGGAGGTGAAATCTGCAGAGCTTTCAGGATAGAGGTGATGACCACTGAGGTAGACCGGCCATTATAAGGAGCCCATATTGGTCTGTTAAACTGTCATTGCTTGGCTGTGAACTTTAAAGTATTTCAACTTTTAAAACACCCACTGGCACTGCAGGGCATGAGAGAATCTTTTGCTTGCTTTTAGTTAAAATTGGTGGTCCTCAGACACTCAATGTGACATCTCACATGCCAAGTCAAATGAAGTCAAGCAGGTGTTTATTGTCATTTCAACTATCTACACACAGTACACACTGAAACCAGACAGCATTCTTCCAATACCACAATGTTCCACCAGCACCACAGTGTTCCAAAAACAGAAACAACACAAGACTACAAAGTGAACCCTCTGCTTCCTTTAAAATATCGGCATTTCCATTGAACCTTTAATATTCTTTTTTATTGATTTTCTGCATATTATTTTATTTCTTTCATTTCTTCTTCTTCTTCTTTTTTACTTCCTACTGTTTTTTTGCTTAATATTTGTATTCCATTACTCTAAAGCACATTTAATAACCTTTAAGTATAACAGTGGGCTATATAAATAAACTTGACTTGACTTGACTACACAAGTCCATACATGACAGGACTATACAGAGTGCAAAAAGAGGGAGTACAAGAAAATCACAAGAGCTAAAAAACAATTTTCCAGGGCAGAACGACATCCAGTGCAGCCGACAGGAGCAGTAACAGTACAACTGTGAATGAATACAGTATAGAACAGACACTGTATTTTAGCAGGAGAGTCATTAAGTGTGCAAACCAAGCATGCAAAGACCTAGATAGTTAGTGTTAAATAATTGTACAAAAATAGCATCAACAGCAGCAGCAGGATAGAGAAGTATAGGACAGTGTATAATAGATAATGGGTATTTACAGTGGCAGTTGGGGTGTAAGTTTTGTTTATGGTGGAATAGTTTAAGTCTGTTTGCAGTGTGTTATGGAGACGGAAGCAATTCAGTTCACTGGGTGCCCGTGTGTGTATGAAGTATAGCTTTACATTCAGTTCTGAGTGAGGAGTCTGATGGCCTGAGGGAAGAAATTGATTCCTGTTCTGGCAGCGGAGGCCTATGTAACCTTTCGTCAGACGGGAAGACGGAGGTTGTGTGAAGGGTGAGTGGGGTCGTCCACAATTCTGGTGGCTTTGCAGATGCAGCATGTGGTGTAAATGTCTGCGATAGAAGCGAGTGATGATCTTTTGAACTGTCTAGCTTTTTGCCCACTTCAGGTAAAATCTTAAATGAATGAAAAATCTCAGTCTATCATCTTTTAGATCATTTAAATGGGTTATTTCATTGTAATCAGTTAGAAAATGTAGTGGAAGTGCAACATTTTGTACACATTTCAGCATAATACTGATAGTCCACTTGAACATAAGTTTACAGGTTTGGTGTAATGAAGGGGAACCTCGCCCTCCCTTCCTTACAAAAGTCAGTGTTTATTGTAGTGAGCTGATGTTTAGATGATGTTCTTGGAACTAGAAATTCATGGATAGCCTTCCATAACACATGACATAATACATGGCTATGTGGGCCAAAGGTACAAAAAGCACCATTTATTTCAGGCGAAATTTTAAATGAAATGAAAAATCTCAGGCTATCGTCTTTTGCATTATTTAAATGGGTCATTTTAGAGTAATCGGTGTAAGTGCTAAAAGGCCAAAGGAGGACCTACACAGTTCCTTTGTATTTCTCTCTAATGCACTGAAATGAGCAGCATATGGACACTTTCACAGGCTGAAGTATACAGTTTTCAGAAGCTTCATTTATATATGGTTTATTTGTATTTATTTACTTTTTCCACATCTGTATTATGGAAAAACAAACTTCAGGAAAAAAAAGGATCCTAGGTTGAGTTTCTTGGGTCAGAATCTCCAATATACATAATAAATGCCCAACCCTGCTCCAAACAAACACACTTGCTGCCAAAAACTGCTTCTGATCACATAAGTAAGGTGTGTCGGATTAAGTGGGATTAAAGAAGTAGGTTAAATATCAAAAAGCAGGTTTGGGTAATCATCACTGAGCCCCACCCTGTTTTGTGAGGCAAATTTTATAAAAGTTATATAATTGGATTTTATACCTGAAGAATGGGTTACATAACTGAAATGGCCAAATGTCAGGTCTTTAGTTTAAAGCTTTGGCGGACACTGAGATCTTCTAAATTTACATGTTTCTCACTTAATATTTACTAAAAATAGACTCAGCATTCTTTTCTAACAAATAAATTTACAGTATGTTTACCATTTGAGCCTTTTTTAGCCAAAAAATGTCATATTTTTAATTCATCACCACTGACCTACAAAAAGCCCCCTAATATAATAATAATTATAATGTGGATCAGCAGAGAAGTGTTAGATATTTAATGAGCCGTTAAGTGATGAAACAGTTAACGAGATAAAAGGTCAGTCTAGAATTTGACTCTGTATCACCACACAACCAGTTAATAAGATGTCAGAGATACACGGTTCCATATTCTTTCATCTTATAAAAGGAAACTTGTTTTATTTGACATATTTTAATTTATAGTTATAGTCACTGAACAACTTCCCAGTGCTTAACAAGAAAAACAATCTGAAGTTTATGAAATAAATCAATACTGTGCAAAAGTCTTGAGCCCCCCCTTCATTTCTTCATATTTTGCTTGTAGTCTTGAGGAACAGTTTCTCCAGGCTTCCTGAGGGACTTTCAAAGACTCTCATTTTCAGTCCAGTCCCTGAACCTGACCAGTATCAGAGGAATGTTTTTTGTTTATTAAGCCACACTGTGACCTACGTATGAATCATTCAAGCAGAACAAAGACCATCTAACTTAAGGCCTGAACCAGTGAAGAAACAGGAGCA
>JBBPCZ010001974.1:0-15755 GCA_037974445.1 Brycinus macrolepidotus
GTGTGTGTGTGTGTGTGTGTGTGTGTGTGTGTGTGTGTGTGTGTGTGTGTGTGTGTGTGTGTGAAAGTGTGTGTGTGAAAGTGTGTAAAGGGTGTGTGTGTCGGGCAGATGTAGGGAAGGTCCTTTCTCAGTGAGTTAAATCAGGAAATTCAGGAAAAGTGTCGTTAACCGTCTGCTGCTTATCTCTAAGCCGCTGGCAACGAGTCAACACGCCTAACGACTTCCGGAATTCTAGTGTTTATCAGCTACCAGGATGTTAGAAACATTAACACTGAACTACTGAAACTCTGAAACACTGAGACCCTGAAACACTGAGATCCCGAAACACTGAACTACTGAAACACTGAAACACTGAGACGCTGAAAGACTGATGGACACTGAAACACTGAAACAATGAAACACTGAAACACTGAGACAGCGAAACACTGAGACCCTGAAACACTGAACTACTGAAACACTGAACTACTGAAACACTGAAACACTGAGACGCTGAAAGACTGATGGACACTGAAACACTGAGACACTGAAACACTGAGACCCTGAAACACTGAACTACTGAAACACTGAACTACTGAAACACTGAGACGCTGAAAGACTGATGGACACTGAAACACTGAGACACTGAGACACTGAAACACTGAGACACTGAGACACTGAAACACTGAGACACTGAAACACTGAGACACTGAGACACTGAAACTCTCTCTTTCTTTTTCCTTTTCTTTCCTTCTCTCTCTTCTCTCTTTCTGTGCTCTTCCTCTTTTTCTCTCCCTCTGTTCTATTTCCCTCCATTTTCGTGTTCTCTCTTACTCTTCTTTATGTCTCTGTCTCTTTTTTTTCTATCTTTATTTCTGAGCTATCCAAACTATCTCTCTATTATCTCTCCCTCTCTCTCTCTCTCTCTCTCTCTCTCTCTCTCTCTCTCTCTCTCCTCAAATCTTGTCTTTCTTTTTTTATCACTCTCTCTCTCCCTCCCCCTGTCTCTCTATCTCTTTACCTCTCTTTCTACTTCTCTCACTCTTTCTCTTCTTCTGTCTCTCTCTCATCCCTTTCTCCAGGTCTCACTCTCTTCTCTTTCCCTTTATTTTCCTATATCTCTCTCCTATATATCTTTCCCTCTTTTCTACTCTTTCTCCTTCTCTCTCCCCTCTCTCTCTCTTTCTCTCTGTTGTATCAGCATCTCATTTATCATCATATTACCTGCTGTTCATATTTTATCATTTGTTTAGTGGTTTATTTGTTCTGCTGCTAACTACTCTCACCTCTATTGTCTCTAAATAGAGATAATTGCTCATAAAAATGAAAACATGATGAATAAATCAGTACATCCCCCTTGTTCAGGTTTTCAGTGAGAAATGAAGAGTGTCGGAGGCTATGAGTCCAGATAAATCCTGTCCTCGGATTGGTCCTGTCTGTCCACCTCCTGCCTGCTCCAGATGCTCTGGGAAGGATGGGCAGCGTTAGCAGTCTGATTCCGGGCCACAGCCTCCACACCAAGCACTGCAAGGCGTCGGAGGCGGGGCACAAGAGGAACTGCCGGAGGACGGGGCGGAGCCTGGATGTCCTTCTGAAGCACGGCCTCGCTGACCACTCTTCCAACAACAACCTGAAGACCAGCTACCGGTCCGGCAAGAGTGAGGACTTCTTCTACATCAGAGTGAGCCACGCACCCAGAGCGGCCGAGAACGAGCAGAAACGTGGAGCCACACCTGAGCTGGAGCCTCGGCCCACCAAACCGGAGAAGGTACAAGACTGTTTAATCTTGGAAAAAACACATTTTCTTTTATGTTGTTGTTGTTTTTAAGTTCTGTAAACACTGCTGATGTATCAAAATGTACCATTTGCTCCCTAGTTCACAGCTTATATGAGTTTAGCCCCATCTATTCAGCCTACAGCAGTTTAACCCCACTCATTCAGTCTATAGCACTTTAGCTCCACCCATTCAGCCTACAGAATTTTAGCTCCACCCATTCAGTCTATAGCAGTTTAGCTCCCCGCTCTCATCTTACATCAGTTTAGCTCCACCCATTCAGCTTGCAGCAGTTTAGCTCCACCCACTCATCTTACATCAATTTAGCTCCACCCATTCAGCCTACAGCAGTTTAGCCCCACCCATTCAGACCATTAATTTGAGTATACACAGTGTGGCCCATCTATTTAGCCTACTGCAGTGTAGCTCCACCCATCAGTCTGCGGCAGTGTAGCTCCACCCATTCAGCCTAAAGCATTTTAGCTCCACCCATTCAGCCTACAGCATTTTAGTTCCACCCATTCAGCCTACAGCAGTGTAGCTCCACCCATTAAGGCTACATTAGTTTAGCCCCACCCATTCAGCCTACAGCAGTTTAACCCTGCCTATTCAGGCGACAGCAGTTTAGCCCCTCCCATTCATCTTACATCAGTTTACTTCCACCCATTTAACCTGTTCCCACTGAAGCTATGCAGAGTTTTGTTCCTACAGACAGCCTGAAGTTGGCAGTGGATCATGAGGGAAAACAATTCAAACTATTCAAAAACGATCCAACATGTGTACACGTACATGCAAATACCGTATAAACACAAACAGAATTTGTTCTTTCCAGTTCTAACCAGATTTAAAGTCAGTATTTGTTCTGACCACCGTTATAACCACTGTTATACCACTGGGGGGGACGTACTTTTGCACAATACTGTAGAACATACATACAATATATATGGGTTTTAGAGTCATGGTGGAGACACACCTACTGTTTAAATGGATAAACATTGTAAAAAGGTAAAATATAGAAAGAAGTGATGACCCCAAAACCGAAGGTAATCTGGACCCAAAGGTGGTGAAGGTTAAGGTTCACCACATCATTTGTTAATCATTTGAATCCTGTAAATGATTTGTGAGGAACTATGCAAATAAAGTGGGTGGAAATTATTCCATAAACCACACAAAACAGCCTCCATCACTGTGCCACCTTCGGTCCAGGGCTTAGCGGAGTCTGCTCTGCTTAATTAAGGCTCCAGCCTGACGAGGTCGGAATGCCTTGATCTTCTGAGAGATTCACTCCAGCGATTCCTCTCCTTCAATAGGCCCCGTTATCAAACTCGGGCTGAGTGCGGAGAACCAAATTCCTCAGGCGTGGAGTCATGGCTCTGGAACGCTGAGTTAGCAAAACACAGCTAATATTAATACCTACCTCCTCCCAGAAAGAACAGAGCAGGTGGAGGAGTTTGTGGTTGGGGTGGGGGGGGGGGGGGTGATGGAGAGAGAGAGAGAGAAGAATGCTGTGCAAATAGATCATTTTCAGGTTCTGCTAATGTAAGCAAATGTTGCCAAAAACAAAAATGTGTGGCTAAAAACAGTAGCAGCGTCTATAGCAGTGTGTCTAAAACTGAACTGAATGGAACCTGCTTATATTATGGTCCTGCAGTCGAGGATCTATCTAGAACTGACTAAAATTTGCTTACACTATGGCTGTGCAGTAAGTGACTTACCTAGAACTGAACAAAACCTGTTTACACTAAACCTCTGCAGCCAGTGACGTATCTAGAACAGACTGAAACCTGCTTACGCTACAGCTCTACACTCAGGGGTGTATCTAGAACTGACTTAAACCTACTTATGCTACAGCTCTACAGTCAATGACATATCAAGAACTGAATGAAACCTGCTTGCACTACAGCTCTACTATCAGTGACCTATCCAGAACTGAGTCAAAAATACACTACCACTCTACAGTCAGTGATATATCTACAACTTGCAGGTATCTAGAACCTCCAGAAGTACTAGATTGAGGTTTTGTGATTGGCAGATGCCATTTGTGGGTGGAGCTTGAATTGGGCAATCCTGTAAACAGTCACTTACCAAGTAAACTGACTTCTCTTCTGCTCTTTTTAACCAGGGTGCAGAAAAGTCCTCAATCTGTCCGACGGCCTTCAAGGCAGTTCTACCCCGAAGCAGCAGCTCTTCAGTGGAGACCCACAACAACCTGAGCACCATCCTGGGGTCGAAGCTCAGCCCTATCGACCGGCCCAAAGATCTGCAGGATCAAAAGCAGGAGAACAGCTCAGGAACTCTTTCGGATTCAGGCAGGAACTCCATGTCCAGTCTTCCAACCCATAGCACCAGCGGCAGCAGCCAGACAGAACATCTAAGCACATCTACTGGTCACCTGCGGCGTTATGGAGGCTCCTCGCCAATCTCAGGCCTGGAGGTGGGAGCAGTCAGTGGGAATTCTGGATCCAACTGGACTGACGGTGGAGGTAATAATAACAGGATCAATGGGATCAGTGGAGATAATGGAGGTATGAAGCCCAGCACCAGATCTGTTGGCGTCCTGAGTGATGGTTTGACAGAACCAGCCACTCTGAGCACTGAGATCACTCCTGATGGCCCAGAAGATACCCGAGATCCAAGCCCCACCAAATCTGGAGGCGGTGTCCGTTCTCCGATCACCACGGATGAATCCCTGATCCAGCAGCTGGAGAAGAAGCTTCTGGAACGCGAGTCGGAGCTGGCGGACCTTCAGTCCTGCTTTGAGGAAAAGGAGTCGGACGCCTGCCAGTTTTTTGAAGAAAAACAGCGCTACTGTGCGGAGGAGATGGCCGGGCTGAAGCAACGCTGCTCCACCAAATTCCGACAGGTCAGACACCAACATCTGATTCAACTTTAACCCTTAGAACCCTTAGAGCGTATGAGTAAAAATCTGATTTTAACAAATAAAAACTGTCTAAAATCCGTGTTTACTCTCCCACACGCTCGCTGTTTGCTGCACTTTTGCTCAGGACGCCACCACTCAGCCGCTCCCCGGACCCCCTCCCTCTGGATGTTTTCCCCACCCACTTGTGGCTGGAGACTGTCCTGAAAGTTCTCCCGGGTTCAATGATTTTGTGTTTTTTCCGTTTGTTTCTAAGACCTAAAAGAAAAGAAATTTGGGTGTTTTTGTTCTTTATAGGCATTTGTGTGTGATGCCATTTTTAAAACCCCAGTAGTGGTTATTATTATTATTACATGTTTTTTAAATTACAGTAACGTTGGTTCTACGTGACATTTGGTTCTACAGAGCACCAAACCAATTTCAGCATCACGTCTGACACCTCAAGCATCCACTCAAACCGGAGGAACTTCCATACAAAGAGTTGTTAGGCCGTATGATGACTGTTTACACTTTGTTGCACGTCTGTGATGCCTAGGTTCTAAGGGTTAAAGTCAAAGTAAGAGAGTACCTGCTAATCAAAGTCAAAGTCAAAGTGAACTTTATTGTCATCTCAACCATATACAGGTACACAGAGAGACAAAATGGTGAAGTTCACATTCCACAGTGTACACATGTGCAACAGACATAGGACATTGTGAAACAAGCAAACAGTGCAAATAAAGAAGTATAGAATAAGACGAAATAAGAGTGAGATTTAACCTGTCCTGAGTGTGTGGACAGCTCTCTGTGCATTGTATATAAATATAAGTAAAATAAAATGTGCAGTGTATTAGAGCATTGTGCAAACAGGATAACCAGTATAGACAATATAGCTAGTATAGTCAGTGTAAACAGTATAACAGTATAAAACAAGTGAAAATAGCAGCTTTGAGCTACTATGCTAAAACACTTCAGTCCATGATTATGGATAACAGTGAGTCGTATAGTGTCAAAAACCACACAGTCGAGTCTATTACACTGGAACACAAAAAATTAATTTCTGTCTGCTACTTTGTCTAATCCATGTGTTCTATGCTACAGTGTGCTGTGTGCTGAATTCAAATCTGAAGGCACATTTTGTCTATCACGTCAGGATCTTAAGTCATGCATGCATCAGATCCCCATCAGAACTGTCACTTTCAGCAGAACAGATTGCAGGAGGAATTGGCACTGGATTCTCTGCCTCATGTGGGACTGGTCTAAGAGCAGACTCACAGTCAGGATAGACGAGTTTTGACTTATTCTTCTTCGGAAATCCAGAAACAGCAGTCTGAGTGATGATCTTTCGGCACAGTAAAGGGCACAGCTTTCCTTTTCCACTGAACCTCGGAGTGAGGCCAGAGTAACAAACAGTACAGCAGATATGAGGTGCCCAGTTTTTATCCTGCTCTCCAGTTTTACATCCGAAACAGTACTTGTAAGCAGTCGTCCCTTTCTTGGTCATGATCACACGGCGTGTTTCTATCACAAATGTAACAAAAATTGTCAGGATGGTTGACACAGCTGCGCTTACTCATGTTTTGCTTAAACTTTTACCCTATATTCAAGAAAACCCTATAAAATAGACGAGCCTGTGATCCGTCTCGTCTTCAACTGAGCTGACATCAGTTCATTGACAGGCCTGAACTCTCACAGCACTGAATTCAGCCAGGAAATGGATTTCAAACGAGGCAGTAGCAAACATACACGTGGCAGAAACAGCTGTTACCATGCTGCCGTGCAACAATACGTGTATCAAAATGGGAAAAGCTTGATTGCAAATTTGGATCCAGCACAGTCGATTTCATGCAAATCACATGTTTCACTTCCAGTAGCAAAATCTCTGTTTTCCAGTGTTAGAGGTTACCGAACGCCTCCGCGGTGTTTGTGATGATGCTAATTGGTGGGATACAAGCTTCTGTTGATTAGTCTCATTAGCTACATGGCTCCAGTGCTAAAATGACCAAACACAGGTTTAACCACCAAGCTGTTTAGCGCCATCTCCACTGTTCAGTCACGTAAAGCTAAAAGTGGTGTGGTGTGTCCTCCATCCGTAGGCCTCCCAGCGTGCTTTGAAGGCACAGCAGCTCCTCCAGATGCAAGTGCTTCAGCTCCAGCATGATAAGGAGCACCTGCAGGATCAAGTGTACCAGCTGACACAGGAAAGAGAGGCGGCCGAAAATCAGTTGAGGAACTACAGGAGCCAACAGACGCAGCTAGCGCCCACGCTGGAGGAGACCCAGTGGGAGGTGAGCCAGCGGAGCTTTGATGTATCATGATTTATTTCAGTCATTCACTTCCAAACAAAAGTGTTCATGTGATCCACACGGCCATTCTGACAGAGGCGTAGGGGGCAATATAACATCTATTGTTTTACTCTGTATTGCTCATATGATCCAGACGGTTATTCTGACAGACTGTACTGCTCTACAGGAGGGGTAGGGGGTGATATAACTTCTATTATTTACTTTAAAAAGTGCTATATAATGTTCAAATGAGCCACACAGTCATTCTAACAGATTTGAATACACTACAGAAAGCATAGAGGGTGATATAACATTTTTTTTTTTCATTTAAAACATGCTACATCATGCTCTATGATGTTCATATGATCCACACAGTCATTCAGACAAATTGAAATACACTACAGGAGGTGTAGGGGGTGCTATGGATCTTCTACAATGCTCTATCATGCTCACATGAGCCACATGGTTGTTCTGACAAACTGTAATACACTACAGGAGGTGATATGACATCTATTGTTTCATTTAAAGCACGCTATATTATGCTCTGTAATGCTCACATGAGCCACTCAGTCATTCTGACGGACTGTAATACACTACAGGAGGCATACTGGGTGAAATAACGTCTATTCTTTTATTTACAAAGTGCTTTATAATGCTCATATGAGCCATATGGTCATTCTGACAGATTGTAATACACTACATGAAGGAAGGGGGCGATATAATGTGTATTGTTTCATTTAAAAAGTGCTCTATAATGTTCATTTGAGCCACTCAGTCACTCTGACAGACTGTATTAGACTACAGGAGACATTGAGGGCGATATAATGTGTATTGTTTCATTTAAAATATGCTAGATTATGCTCTATAATGTTCACATGAGTCACACGGTCATTCTGACAGACTGCAATACACTACATAAAGAGTAGGGGGCGATATAATGTCTATTGTTTCATTTTAAAAGAATTCTGTAACGCTCATATGATCTATACGGTCGTTCTGACAGATTGTAATTCACTACAGGAGGCGTAGGTGGGGAAATTATGAACCCCGAACATGTCTGGTAATGAATTTAATTTTTGGAGGCCCCCAGTGTTATTGTTGTTGATTGTTTCTAACCAGTGTGTTTGTGTGCAGGTGTGTCAGAAGACAGGTGAGATTTCTCTGCTGAAGCAGCAGCTGAAGGACGCTCAGGCCGACGTGGTGAGCAAGCTGAGTGAGATAGTGAGTCTGAAAGCCTCTCTGAGGGATGCGGGGAGCAGATTGGAGGAGCTGGAGCAGAAGAACAGGGAGTGTGAGGAAGCTCTACACTCACGCAGCACTGAGGCAGAGGTGTGTGTGTGCTCTCAAGACAATCCATTACCACCAACAGTCATTCCAAAAACTTCAGAAACAGATTTTACATAAATGTGTGTGTGTGTGTGTGCGCGCGTGTGTGTGTGTGTGTGTGTGTGTGTGTGTGTGTGCTTTTCAGTACAAAAAAAAATTGTGCAAAGGTTAGGTTTACGAATCTTGGCTTTATATTACAAAATGCGTACAAAAGTTCATTTTACCGTACAAAAAATGTGCAAAATATATATTTTCAGTATAAAAACTAATGTTAGCTTTACAGTACAAAATATCTGCAAAAGTTAGCTTTACAGTACAAACGTGCAAAAGTTAGCTTTACAGAACAAACATGTGCAACAATTATATTTCCAATATGTAAATGTTAGCTTTAAAGTACAAAATATGCATAAATGTAGGCTATAGAGTACTAAACAAGTGTGTAAAAGTCAGTATTTTGGCTCTCTGTAGTAAAAACACTGTGCTGCAGACCTTTATGGTCCGGAGGAGCTCACTCTGCCTCATCTTTTCTTCAAGGTGTGTCAGAACGAGCTCCAGAGGAAGAAGAACGAGGCCGACCTGCTGCGGGAGAAGGTGGGCAGGTTGGAGACGGACATCAAGGGGATGAAGCAGGAGCTCTCCGTGGCCAAGGAGGAGCAGATCCAGCTCCTGAGCCTCAGAGCCAAGCTGGAAGAGCAGCAGCTTCAGCTGCAGATCAGCCGGGCCCAGGTGGAGGTGTTCGGGGTCAGGGAGAGGTCTGGCGAGGCCAGGGAGAGGTCAGTAGACGCGGAGGCCCTTCAGAAGGAGGTGGAAAGGCTGAGGGGGCAGCTGAGGCACGAGAAGGAGACCAAGAGCAAGCTGGTGAGCAGCTTCCAGCAGGAGAGGCACACCTGGAACAAGGAGAAGGACAAGGTGATCCGCTACCAGAAGCAGCTGCAGTACAACTACCTGCAGATGTACAGGAAGAACCAGGATTTGGAGAAAATCCTGCGAGAACTGACCGCCGAGATGGACGGCAGGACAGAGCTGGACATGGAGGCCCAAAGTCCGGACATATGCTACGGTGAAACTGTAGCCACTGAAATATGAGGGGTTTCACACTGGAGGAACCCAAGACTGCATCTTTACCGTCCGCCAAAAGTCTGGGGACATCTAGTTTTTCAAGGGGGAATTCATACAGTACTGTGCAAAAGTCTTGATGCCTCCTTAATTTCCTCATATTGTGCTTTGAATCACCTTGTTGGTGCAAAAATACTGCAGAAACACATTGAGATAGAAATACATTTTTTCGTATTTTGCTTTGAATCATCTTGTTGATATAAATATACTACTTTATGCCCACCAAACTGTCTTATCTTTGGTGTTTTACTGTGACAGGCTGCAAAATGCCTAAAGATACAAGGTGCCTAGATAAAGGGGTTCCAACCACTCAGCATTCAGCACCACCAGTATACTGATCACCGTCTGATCATCTGGAATCATCTGCACCTGTTTCTTCACTGGTTCAGGACTTAAGTTAGATGTGCTTTGTTCTGCTTGAATGATTCATACGTAGGTCACTGTGTGGCTTAACAAACAAAAACGTTCCTCTGAAACTGGTCAGGTTCAGAGACTGGACTGAAAATGAGAGTCTTTGAAGGTCCTTCAAAAAGCCTGGAGAACTGTTCCTCAAGACCACATTAAATATACAAGAAAGTCTGGATCTTTGGAAGCAAAATATGAAGAAATGAGGGTGGGCTCAAGACTTTTGCACAGTACTGTATGACACTAAGCTGGTCAAACAGCTCACCCAAATGTAAATGCAAGGAAAATGCAGGATATGGGCCCTTTAAATACTTTTTTGCAATGACTGACCATATGGATGCCTAATCAGGTTTATTTACAGGAAAACAATATTATATATTAGCGACGTTATTAGTGACTCCCCCACTTTGGGAATAAGTACAAAAGGCCACGCCCATTGTTGTGATGTCACTCAAGCTTTTCAGGTGTTTAGAGCACCTTTGGAACCAGAAGGAGCTTCAATGTGAGCTTTAAGCAACAATTTGTTGGAGAAAAACTGTCTATCGTTATTTAAAAGCTGGTCTTCAGACTAAGGAGGACCCTGAAGAATGTGAAGCTGAGTGGTGAAGATAAAAATACCCAGAGCTGCCTCATTATTAACTAAATATGTCCAGAAATTTGTCTCATTTAATCAAAATCAGCTATAAAGGAAGGCAGGGTGTCCCCAGACTGAGTCCACCAGAGAGTGTTTGTACGATTGTGTTGCTCTGTAGATGAAAACACACTGAGAACACTTTTACAACGAGTTTTATGGTGCTTTTCCACTGGCACAAGGAACCGTGTCGTACCGTGAGCAAATGTTTTTCCATTACTAATAGAGTGACCGGTACCCGAGCCAAAACCAAGCTCCTCGACGGCAGGACTGAAAGTGGGCCGCAGCCGAGCTGACTGCATCACTGCTTTCTGATTGGTCAAAATGTTACAACATGGAAAGAGGCCATTGTTTTTTTTTTACTGTCCATGCAACAAAACAACATCACTAACAAGTCAGCTGGGTTAGGTTTTCATCACATCGCTAAAGAATGCGAGACAAAAAGTTTAAAACTCAAACAAGACCGCAATAACAAAAGCGGCTCTGACAGAAAAACTTCCCGCTGGTTCGACTCCATGGACGCAGTTTTAGGACGACGATCATCCATGAACTGTGGGAAGAGAACTGAATCAAAAACACTGTTACCGGGCTGAGATAGACTGGAAAATGGAAGCGTGCTGCAAGTTCCGTGCTGCCGTAGTACGGGTTAGGCACAGCACGGTTCCTGTACACCTGTGGAAAAGTGCCTTTACACACCATCCACAAAGAAAGGAAATGACACACTTTATTAAAGGTCAGCATTCATAAGGTTACGTAACACCTACATGAGCCTTTTATGACAACTGGCATAAACCTACTTTATAAAGGCACATTACTGAAAGCATCAAGGCTTTAGTCAGTTTCAGCCCAGACACTTGTTGTAATAAGGCCTGATAAATACTGTTATTGACCCTCCTTCATAACACTGACATAACCATGTCATAACTATGTCATAACATGACATAACATGCCATAACATGATATTACCAAGACATAATCGTGATATAACCATGCCATAACCATGTCATAACCATGTAATGGAAAACGTCATATGCTCTTGTGAGCTGATGTGACAGATTAGGTCCATTATTATAACACTGTCAGTAACCATTACCGGTAATTGTATATGGCAGAGCTATGATATGTTTATAGCATGGATATGTCAGTGTTATATAGCAGGGTCCGAGTGAATTGTTATAAGGGCTTATTACAACAGACATCAGTTTTCAGGGTGAAATTGACTAAAATAGAGTTGACGTTTGCTAGTTTAGACCGTTATAAATGTTAATGTTGGTTATGGCACATGCTAAAGGGTGTCATAAGCATCTGATATGACATACGCATGTAGTGTCTATCATAACAATTACCAGCAATGCTGACACGACATTGTTGTATTAATGGACATGACCTGTCATGACAGCATATGACATCTACTATGATGTGTTTATGTCATGCTTATGTCACTGTTATGTAGCAGGGCTTATGCCAACAACTTCATGTGAATATAGGTTGTTTATATATGCCAATTGTCATAAAGGCTTATGTAGGTGTTATGTAGCTTTATGAATGCTGCCATTCTGTAGACTGTAACAAAAAATGTGTACAAAGATGCAAACAGTTTGGTATTATTGTAAATGACACAAAATTGGAGACACAAGGGAGACTGTTCACACCCTTCACAAACGTCCCAATACACACTATTAACCGTTAAATATTTAGATATTAACTTCTGTATGTTGTTATGTATCCAGTATGCACAAGTTTCACTGCCTATAGTGCTGATCCCAGCTATGCTAACACACTAAAATGCTTTTAAATGTTTTAAGCACTGCTAATTGGGACAAATTTCATTCAGAGTTATAGCACTATTGCAGTTTAAAGGTGAAATCCACTGATTTTTCCATTAAGGGTTTAAGATGCAGGTTCAGTCTGAATGGAACCAGATGAATGGAACAATGGTGGTGAATGGAACCAGAGGTTTGCCTCCCTAACAGAAAGTTATTCCATGAACTGGTTGCGCCACCTGATACCTGAGACAATGTTCTACCAGAGTTTTGAGAAGCTTTTGGTCCTAAAACTAAACCCATTCATGGTGGAGGGATACATGCAGGGCGTCGTGAGGCCAAATAGTCCCCAAAGAAAAGTGATTTAGTTCAGATTCTCCACTATTTTACCATCATCAACATCCATATAAACACTCAGAGACATGTAGAGCTTCACTGGGGGTCCATAGTGAATAAAACGGCTGTATATGTGGTGGAGACGTCTGGTTCCATTCACCTCCACTGTAAAGAAATCAGAGTCTCTGCAATGAACCATTTCACACCAAACACACTCTGGATAAGGCTGTTCGCAAACACTGAATTATGGAGGAATTTTGAATATTTGGTGGAGTTCCCCTCTGCGCTTTTACAACAATAAATCAGCACTGAAACCAGATCAGATCATTAGAAGAATCATTTTGCATGGGACAGTCCCCCTGCTTTACTGACAATAAGAGCATTTACTGTTATTTATTATTGTTATTTTGAATAAGAGACATTATGTGGCACACGGGTGAAATATCTACAGAAGGAAAAAATGTGATGCACTGTTCGTCTTTGCTCATCATCTATGACGGAGATTCGTATCAGAACGCAAGAAAAAGTGAAGCGACTGAGACGCTGAGTGAGAGAAAGTATGAACCCTTAAGGCCAAATTTAAACCCGAACATTTAAAACCACTCAGGTCTGAACTCTCTTGATTCTGATTCTTTCAAAAAGAATCATGAAGTCTCACGTTCCTCTATTTGTTTCATCCTTAATCTGAATCAAGTCACAAATATGGCCTGATAATTTAATTTCAGGCAAAAAAAGTGCATAATATATTACAATGAAATGATTTAAAATGTATCATATTAACCGATTCCGTTCGAGATTGATTCGGGTTGAATCAGCACCTTCAGATGAATCTTTCCACTCCTAAAATCACTGGTTTAGTGAATCAACTAGACATTTGGAGTTAAAAAAAAAAGGCCTTAAATCTCCAATGCTTGGGCACTTATTGGGATGTAAGGGTTAAAAAACGCGTGACTTTTCCACCCCAGTGTCGCGCAGGGAAGTGTGTTAAATGTTTAAGACTGGAGGTGGATGGAGGTGGATGGATGTATTGTAAATATTTTTGCTTATTTATTTGGAATAAAAGTTCATTTTTGGATCAGTTCTGGTCTCTTCGTCTTCATTCATCCAGAATCACTCATGACCACCTTCAGCATCTGCTTCTCATTTTCACCGGAAAAAGAGAAACCAAGCCCTAAAACCGACCCCCAGCCTCCTCGCTGACCTCTGCCGACCTTCAACTCCTCCACGTCCTGCAGCTCGTCCGTCATGCCTGAAGACACGTTTTAAAACCCGTCCAGCCACGTGACGTGAAATTTTTACAGCTGTATTGAAAAATCAGATCTCAGTGAAGATTATTCCGATTATTTAACATTCCTTTTTTTTGTTTCTCGATCCACACGCAGATCCTCAAAACAAACATTATTTATGGAAATCCTTGTAAGAAATGCTTTACATTTACATCATGAAATAAGCAATAATCGTATAAGTTTACTTAATAACTGTAGTAAATTGTCATGGCGTAGCGTGCCTGGGTTAACCAGAGGCTGGAGGCGCTTGAGCAGATTTCTATAGTCTTTATTTAAATACAAGTTAAGCAAAGTAAAAAGGCACGAGGGCCAACAAACAAAACAAGAGGCTTAATCTAGAACCCAGGATACAAAGCGAAAAGCAACAGTAAAGCAACGGTGAAAGTAACGGTGAACCCACGCAGGGGTCCAACACAAATGAACATAAATACCCTAACCTGAGCACCCCGGTCAGCTGGAACTAATGATAACAAACTCAAGACCGGTGTGCTCAGTGTTCATAACAAAAGTCCTTTAACACAAAAACAAAACCATAGCGGCCTCTAGCGGCCGTAACCAGACCTGACAAAATTAATCATTTAAAACTATCATAATTTGTTCATATTAATTCTATAATATATTACTGGTAATAACTGTTTTTTATTTCTCAACAATAATTTTTAAAGCAAAATGATCTGTGGAATTAGATGATTTGACTAGATAAAGGTACTTAAACTTTTACAACAACAATCTCAGGATGGATCTTTAGATTAGAATTAAAACTCGCCAGGGAAGATGGTTTTGCGATTTACATTTCATTTAGTATTCTAGTTAGTCTTCAGGGATGGATTTTTACTGGAACTAAACTAAACCTAATCCTAATTTGGTCAAAACTACGAAAAAAACTGCACGCAATCAGAAAAAAATCATGTTTTAGTGGAAAGTGACCATTTGTCATACGTGACCGCACCACAGCACACAGTGTAAACAGTATGAAATTCTTCTCTGTATTTAACCCATTCACCAAGTGAAGCAGCGGGCAGCCAGGAACACAGCTCCTGAGGAGCAGTGTGTGGAGAGCAGTGTGTGGGGACGGTACCTTGCTCAAGAGTACCTCAGTGGTGCCACTAACAGTCCTGGGATTCAAACCCCCAACCTTCTGATCATAGGGGCAACTCCCTAACCAGCAGGCCACCCAGCTGCCCCACTTTAGAGCAGAAATGACCAATCCTACTCTCTGCAACTACCTGCTCTGACTAACAAACTTCTTCAGAGGTCCCTGATTGGCTGGAGTGTTAAATAAGGGGGCGTGATCAGAGTGATAATGGTTCATGATCTCCAGACTGAGTCCAACTCTCCTGTTCTTCAGGCCTCGTTCGATTCTAAACATCCATGATCAGAGTGATAATGGTTCATGATCTCCAGACTGAGTCCAACTCTCCTGTTCTTCAGGCCTCGTTCGATTCTAAACAGACTCACACACTTACTGCACACGGCAGGCGTGTCCTTCTGCAACTCCAGAGGTTCCTGGGGAGAAGAAACAAATTCCTATATTGAACCTTCAGAACGTCCCAATTGGTCTACAGCAGGTCACCAACCTTCCTCTTGGAGATCTGCTGTCCTGCTGTGTTTATCTCCCACCTGCATCTAACCTGCCGTCCCAGCCCCTTCCTTTACGCTCCAGCCAATCAGGGACCTCTGAAGAAGTGCATTATCCAGAGCAGGTGCTGCAGATTGTGGCTGGGAGTTTCTCAGGAAGCTTCTCAGGATCTCCAGGACCAGGGCTGGTGAGTCTGTGTAGCATCAAACGAGGCCTGAAGAACAGGAGAGCTGGACTCGGTCTGGAAATCATGACCGTCATCACTCCGGTCACTGATGGTGTGCAGAGGTTAAACCGAGGGTCTGGACATCTTGCTTAAACAACTGGACTGGTCCAAGAACACCGACACTGTTTTCAAGAAAGGGCAGAGCCGGCTTTACCTACTGAGGAGGCTCAGGTCTTTCAATGTCTGTAGGAAAAT
>JBBPCZ010002047.1:0-15750 GCA_037974445.1 Brycinus macrolepidotus
CTCACACACTCACACACTCACACACTCACACACACACACACACACACACACACACACACACACACACACACACACACCTCACTACACAGTGCTTTCCAGGTTCCACAGTATATTACTGTGCCATCTGTAGTATGACTTAAGTGTAATTACGCCGTCCAGCAATAATGATTACAGCCCTGAGGGTTTCCCTCTGGACTGTAGATTCTGAAGTCAGGAATCTTAACTATGATGTATGATGTTCTGGCCATGCCGTCCTCTAGAACACCCAGTATCAGACTGTCCACAGGCCTGGGACCAGTCTGCAGCCTTGGGGTTGGGTTCATCTTTAATGGCATCATGCTAAAGACCCCTTTTAGTCACCTTCATGTTTATATGAGTATAAATATATGCTGCTGTTAATACCATATTACTGACCCACTCCTGGGTCACATGACTGGCAGTGCAGCGACTTTCCACCTATGTGATGTCTATTTTTCTCCAGATTCTCCTCTAATGGGGAATTCGACTTGATTTTCTTACGTTTCAATGATTCATATAGGGGGGATGGTGTAATTAAATTAGCTGGAGCGAAGTCTACCTTCCATTGGGGGGCAGAGAGCAGAAAGAAAGGCCCAATTAATTAGCTAACGGGCTCATTAAACTGACCAGTAACGAGGGTCATTCCACTGCCTCCACTTCTTCATGGTCCGAAGTAGCTAATGAGCCTTTCCTTCCCCTCAAAACGTTTCCTCAGTCTCTTTATAGCTCCCTCATCTGGCCCCTCCTCCTTCGTACCAACTTTCTTCTCAACTCCCTCGTTAATTTTCCCTTCCCGTTCTTTTCCTCCCTCTTCACTTTTCTGCTTCATCATGCTCCAGTTTGGCCCTCACTCTTTTTTTCTCCATTTTCTGTCTTCTGATTGCCTTGTCCACTTTTGCTTCCTCCGAGTTCTCTTATCCTCTCTCCCTCCCTCTCCTTCTCCACCCAAACATCTCAGTTGTTCTCCTGCCCCTCGTTCCCCATTTGCACTTCATTTCATTAAGATTAAACCCCTGACTTGGCGAGATGGCATCATTGCTAGAATAATTCATGGTATCCTGATGGTGCTCTCAGGACCACAGTGGCCCAACAAGAACACTTTGCTAATGGTCAGCAAGAGTTAATCTTGGAGAGCAAATGAAGCACTGCAAAATTAGCAGAGTGAAGAAAAATAATAATAAAAAAAAACAAAGATAAAGAAAAGCCTTCACCATTCAAAACACTGCATTTGATAAATGTTATGCAGCTGAAAGCTAGGAGCGTATTTCTCTCGCTCTAGTGACTCAAGTGGCATTACGGATTAGCAAGTAGCGGTTAATGCATTCGGTAGGGTTATGTGGCCAGGCTCAGGCTCAAGTGGAGGCAAAACACATTAACATACTCCTGAACTTCTCAAAAACAAACACACTGATGTGTGAAAAGGACGGCAGGGCCACAGCACTAAGACTGTAGACACATTTTCACTTCAGGAACCCTTCTTTAAGGGCTCAAGAACGCTTAGGTTCAGGTTGAACAGAGGAACCAGGGCTGTGGTTCCAGCATCATTTTTTAAAAATAGTTTTTGGCTTTGATACTTCTGTTTTTCACTGACTTTGCCCTTCCTCACTGAAGTGAATGATCATCTTTTAATGATCTTGATCCTCATCTCCTTGGAATTCTCTCTGTTAGCCATTTTATATGCATATTACAAAAGAAATAAGGCAGCTGAGGTGGGTGTGGGTAGTTCTTTGAAGGGGAATATAAAGTCATTTACTTAATGCTAACAGGTTCCATGCTTTCCTTCATTGTTCATGATGCTAGCATTTTTTGGCAAAGTATTCCTCTGATCTGACTAATGAAACAAGACTGGTTACCCTTTTCCAGAGTTGAGGTTTTACTCTAATTTTCTCATTTGACTTGGGCAACTCAAATTTCTGATACTGTGTCTGGATTAACTAGGGCGTTTGGCGGCCTGTGATAGGCACAAGAATCCCTACAGTTGGAAGAGCTACAAGCCAGAAAACCCAAAATGTTGAGAGCCATACAGTAATGCTCCTATTACTGGGAGGTGTCCAGTCAGGTTAGGAAACCCCTATAGCCATCATGCCAAATATGTGATGACTAAATTAAACCGCAGTTTATGCAAAAAAGTGTGAACAAGGCTGGACAGGGCAAGACAGACAACAACACAGTCTTCCAATTTGGTGCAGTTAGGAAGAGAGTTAACAACTCGCAAATCCTAATGTGTCAGATTATAGCCAGGTGGGAAGAATATCTCAAGTGTCATGTTTACACACTGCTAAAATTAGCAGTTTATCCATGTCGGATCTTCAGGGATCAACACAGGCAAAGCAGTTTGGCTTGTTTGACAGCGCAGCACTCGGTATAATGAATGCTAGTTCGCATCAGCGCCACTGGCACGTCACAATGACATATGCATTATAATCTTGCAGGAATGAGGCTGCAGTTTCCTGAGCCAGGTGCTGCTTTTTAAGCTGAGAGACAGCTTGATGACAACACAGCTTTATCTTCAATCGGGGTGTCAGTAAAAATGCTGCCATGCTGGACCGTAATCACAGACAAGAAAAGTCAGTACTTAAGCCTCAAAGTTTCCCGTTGTAACCTTGATTGCTAGGCTAGGCCACATGCCACAAATTTAAGTCCACGCATATTCATTATAGACAACAACAGGTAACCTTGATAACAGATCAACTGTATAGCAGGTAAACTGTGTGTCATACAAACTGGAAAGTGGGTATACTGAGTATCACTTAAACTGAATTGTGAGTAAACTGGTTAGCATCTAAACTGACTAGCAGATAAACTGGTTGGCAGGTAATCTGGATAGCAAGACAGGATAGTGGGTAAACCGGGTAGCATGTAAACTGTATGGTGGGTAAACTTGATTCCACAGAGGCTAGACAGTGGGTAAAATGAATGGCTCAAAAAGGATGATGGCTAAACTGAATAGCTCATAAACTAGATTGTGGGTTATCTGGATAGCTCATAAGATTGTTTGTAGACTAGGTGGCAGGTAAAAAGAGTAAACTGGATTGCACAGAGACTGGATTGGGGAGGAAAATGGATAGCACATAAACTGGATGGCGAGAAAACTAAATACCCCATGAACTGAATGGTGGGTAAACTGCATCAGTATAATCTGGATGGTAGGTAAACTAGATAGCTCATAAACCAGATGGCGGGTAAACTGGACAGCTCATAAACCAAATAGTGGGTAAACTGGATAGCTCATAAACTAGATGGTGGGTAAACTGGACAGCTCATAAACCAGACGATGGGTAAACTGAGTATCACGTAAAGTGGATGGTGGGTGAGCTGCTTTCCAGATTCTTGCCCACACTCAGGAAGCAATCTACTCTAACAAGTCAAGTAATGAATCACGTGGATGAACAACCCCCCCCCCCCCCCCAGCTTTTTCTTATTAAAGTGATTAGACTGCAATAGAAAAACAGATGGATAGAGAGACAAGTGGGTGAGTGAAACCAACAGAAGCAGGAAAAGGACGAAAAATGAAAATGGGACAAAGCCAGAGACCAGGTTGGAGAACCAAAAAGCTGGCAAAGGGGAAAATGAGGCATATAGAGAAAAGGCATATGGTATAAAAGGGTGGAATGAAGGAGACAAAAGAGGAAAGAGTCTGGGTGAGGGAGAAGATGCCGTTAATGAGACTGTGGTTCAATGGCCTCCTGCTGTTCTTCATCTGTCTGAAGAGGCCTGCATGCTGAGCTGCTGCATCTGTAGCAGAACCACCGGACACCGTCCAATCACAATCAACACCAACACATCACTTCATCACCTTAAACCCAACACTCAGCCATTGCTCACACATCAGATCAGATCGCATATCCAGTCATTCTTGGGTTCAACCAGTACATCCACAAAAGCTAATAGAAACAGCTGCTGAGAATCATGAATAGGTTCACAAAACAGTCAAATGGTTTCCTCAGATGGTCTATTCAGGTTTGGAGCAAATTTGTCAACCTTCTGCCTGATCTAGCCTTGCCTGTAGTTTTACCAGAAGAAATGCAGTCTAGCCTAAACTTCTTAAGTGTGGAAATTAGTATAGTGTGGAGTTTAATGGGTGTATTCATAACCATTTCATGTAAAAACTTTCTGTAAGGGACCTTGTAGAGACAGATGTCTGGTTCCATTCACCACCCATGTAGCACAGTTCTGACTCAGTATGTTTCTCTAGAATTGATTTCACATCAAACCCACTTCAACCACTTAATTATGAAGAAATCCATACTTTTGACTGTCTGTATAAATCATATTAATAGAAAAACAGACACACAAGCTTTTGAAGGAATTGGCAAGAAATGTTCAACGCAATCTGTGTATCTGCACACACACTATCCACCACCCCCACCCATTGGCATCTATAAGAGTGTATGTAAAAGGTACTCGGTTGGTGGACTGTCTCTTCCAGGAGTTCAAGGTGTCAGGGTTTGCAGGTTCTGCACTCTCCAGGAATGAAAAAGCTCACCCAAGAAATCTCTGCCCCGGGAAAGTTAGCGATATTAGCACCCCGCCACCATGCATGTCTCCACAGCCGCTGGTCACAGGTTCAGCTCATCTTGGCCGTAGCCTGTCATTGCATCGTCCCCTTGTAGCTGTAATTATTCATATCTCCGTATTTCCCACTGCTTCTTCGTGATCCATGACACTCGGGTATCTGCTCACGCATGCTAATCACCCAGCTGATCCCTAGCATCACAAAAGTGGCTTGCTAGCTCCGCTACTGCTGCCATCAAGTCATTAAACATGCTACCACTGCTCAGATCGCTCAACACACTTACAGTCCACATGATTCCATTTTTAATGTTGTTGTAGCTGTAAATGCTCAGATATCTTTAGGGAAGTTAGCAAGAATAGTCTCCCGCCAGCGGACATTCGGCTAGAAGCTAAATAAAATTAGGTTTACACAATCCGCCCACATTACCTTATATGCGTTTTTTAGGCAGGTCTTTAATGGATTTTATTAGCAATTTTACACTTATTCTAGTTTCAGTCAATTAGCCAAGACATGTTTGGAGTTCAAGTTTTGCTTCTTTAATGTAGAAATTGAGCTTTGAGGTTAACATTGCTGACAAACACTAGAAGCCAACAGAAACCCAAATCTTCCCCCAAAACCTCTTTCAACCCACTCAAACTGTACCCAGTTTTTCACTGAGGTGGAGGAGGTTTGTACATGTGGTTTAGGACAGTATGAAATAGTATGAAGAACAAAACATCAACAAACTCACAAATCTAGCTTAGACCAGCATGAATTCCATGCTAGTTAGTGCTGATGTGGTTTAACTGGCCACCCAGAATGGTCATACTGAATGACCAGCATACCAGCATCCAAAACACATTTATTGGTATTGCTGGTGACCAGCGATGCTTGTTTATGCTGCTTTTCTGGCAATGACAGTCATAAATCCAGTGGTATCTGATCTAAGATCAGCCTTCTCCAGCTCTGGGGATGTCTAAAATGGTTGCAAGTAGTGGGGATGTACTTAGAGAAATACTTGTATGCCTACTGAGTTCTAGTGAAGAAATTGGCAGAACTATTACTGTTCAGAAGCTTTTTTATCTGGTCTGTATTAAATGTGCTCAGTAAACCAAGACTCACAGGTTTCAATGTTTCTGGGTCCCCAGGCAAAGTCATGTGTGGTGGCTCAATTCAAAGATGTTTGTTTTAATGTAAAATACGTTTGACATTGTAGAGCTTTCTTACCTAAGCAAAAGCCATGACGATGTTCTTCATGCTGGTCAGTCAACATTTCTAGTCATGACCAGTCATAAGAAAGACCATTACTCTGAGTATCATCTCATCTAGAATAACTGCGAAGAACAATATCAACTTCTACCACAGGTGTACCGTGTCTGACAACCAATGAACTGTCCAGCAGTGGGCCTATCTTCAACTTTCACTTTCAAAAGTTGCTTTCAAGAGTGCTGATAAACATTTATTCAGTTTTGCCGTCTGGCCTCCAGGACCCCATGCATTTGCATGGTGTTAACATCCTCTACTGACCAGGCTCTGCCATGCTGTTTAAGAGTGGAACCAGCTTTTATCTTGACCCAACTAAAGGCTAAAAAGGTCCATTGAACTTTTATTTAGTTTGTCTGAGATGGAAGTTCAGTTACTCCACTAACAGTGAGGATACAAAGTAGTTCTGTTGTCCAACTAGGGCGTATAATAGTAAAGGTGATATAGAAACACCGTATTTTCTTATGTGTACAGCATTTTAAAGAAATTCTGTAGAATGCTGTCCTTAGTGAAATGACTAAATTACAGTTATATCTCCACTGACCATCTGAACGCTGGCTGAGCTTAATCTGCTGCCATACATGGCGTCCCACGGCATTTCCGTAAAGTGCTCCCCACACATTAGCGGCTACGAGGTGGGGATAGGGGATAAAAGGAAATCAGCTAATTTTACAGAGGGGAACAGCAAAGCCCCTAACGGCCTTGCTGATTCAGATGAAGTCGAACCTGCTTTGAAAGGTCACGCGCTAAAACCCAGTTAGCCACGCAAGCAATCTCTGCTCTCCAAGAGTCCGATCATGAATTTCCCCTCGTAAACAGACCTTGGAGAGAGATAAAGGGATTAATGTGATTTGCTGTACAAAAACAACACCCGCCCATGGCTTCCGTCTGTCTAGAGTTAAAACAGAGTTTGAAACACCAAAGCCAACAGCACAGAAATTCAGAGACTTTCAGGTAACTGATGATCACTACTGATTATCATTTCTGTGACAATGTTGTGACATAAGCCTGGATTTATATTTTACTCTTTTTTCCCCCCCAATTGAAAAGAAAGTTTAAAAGTTTATTGTGCTCTTTGAAAGATAAAGCCTTGTTTGTGACAACCCTTATTATTAATAAAGATAATTTGTGGACTCTGCTTAGTATGGCAGGGGAATGGGACGCTAATGAGTGAACAAGACTTTGACATGGCTTTCTTTCATTCCCATTCCTTACTAACTGGTGACTAAATTATTTATTTTCCATGCCTTACTACGTCACGGCCATGACTTAATTATCTCCTTCCCATGCCTTACTAACTAGTGGCCATGACTTAATTATCTCATTTCCATGCCTTACTAACTGGTGGTCACAACTTTATTATCTCATTCACAACTAATTACTTGCTAAGTATCACAACTTAATTATCTTGTTTCCACACTTTATCATATCACGTCCACATATTGGAGTCATGTTCCCTTGACTTCCCATGATTAAGAAAGGATACACTCCATATAGAATAAAGTGTACATGTATACAATCTCTTATTAATTTATAAGCTTATTTACATTAAAAAACATTTCTTCTTCATCTTCTTCTTCTGGCTGCTCCCAACTGATTGTGCTCCAGCCACTGGAGGTGCGCAAGCCAGTGTGTTTCTTAGCGCCAGTCCCAAGCCCGGGTAAATGGGGAGGGATACATCAGGACAACCAGAAAATTTACTCCTAAAACATTTGCAGACACAAAATCATGAGCATGTGCCAGTCAAGCATGTCATTATATAGCAATATTGAATTCACAAACCATGTAATCCATTCTCAAAGGAGCTTTTGCATATCCCAGTCCTGCTACGATAAGCAAATTTCTACTAGCCTGGTAACAGGGATTTGGTGTGTTTAATTTCTTGCATTTTAAAGCAGATCTCTAGATTCAGCAGAGAGATTTGCATGTTCTCCATGTGCCTGTGTGGCTTTCTACCCTGCGATGGACTGCCAACCCAGCCCGCACCTTTTAACCCTATGAGTTCGGAGCTCCAGCACCCTCTGTGACCCTGGTAAGGAGAAGCAGCTCAGAGAATGAATGAATGATTCTTCCCAGCCTCATTCTTTTCACTGAAAGACCATTTTATGACCTGGAGGTTTACTTGTCCACTCAAGCCCAGGCCAGACCAATTAAAACCACCAGCGTCATCATATGCCAGTGATTTCTGACATAGCACAGCAATTTTACACATCATTTCCCTAACCCACTCAAGGTCATGTTTAAGCACGGCCAGTTATGGCCATTATGAGCCCTCTTGCTCATTAGCAAATCAGCGGACCTCCAAGCACGGGTTTCATTAGCACTACAAAGACTGGTCAGTCGCTTCCTTCAGACAGCCCTTTCCCTCTAATGGGCAAATCAGCTTTAAAAGTGAACAAAGGAGCAGAGTGGTGTGGACAGCCAAACAGCAGTGAATAAAAGAGAATGGGTGTGTAATGGTTACTGTGTTCCCAATTCATGTAAATGGAGTTCCCACTTCATGTAACAGGGTTTTGGCTTAGGGTCCATAACCTACATTGCCTTGTATTTGACTTACATTTCAAAGAAAAATGAGGAAATACAGTTTTCCATTCGGTTTAACCATCAAGGAACTTCCAGAAATTCTCAAGGAAAATTTATTTCAAGCAAATTGTGTCCACTTTAGGCCACACCCACTTCTGGTTTATACAGAAATGCAATTACAAACCAACAAAACCAAGAAGGTTCCAGCATAGATAGTGCTCGTAATCATTTTGTTCTGCAAACTGAAATACAGATGTTTCTGGATGACCTTCCTCTTGGGTTTGGGAATTCCAAAAGCACCTCAATTTTTGAAGGATGCATCAAAGCCAAGCCTCGTCCATGAAATCCAGCAGCTGGAGAAAGCAAGCATCTGGTGGAGCATCTCGGCTCAAGCTATGACCATGGGACCCGCTGGAAAAACGGATCATGCAGAAAATCCTGCCCCTGACTGCAGATGTTTACTAATGTATGATCATGTCGTGAGTGGATGTTGTACTGGACCAACAGCTGTAATATTTATATTTCATGAGGAAGCTCCGACATGAGCAGGACGCGAGCCAGGTGAGCGCAGTCAAAACTGAGATGTTTACTAGAAAACTATTATCAGGGGGTTTGATTAAACCAGAGGTTTGGTCAGTGAGTAATTTGAGAACTGTCTGGTATCAAAGAGCATGTAAATGGGTCAGAATCATAAGAGCTATAAGGACCTAGTACAAGCTCCTCTAATCTCTGGAGTCAAGCAGTTTCAGTTTTTAATTCCCACGTCAGAAAGAAATGATTAAAAAGTCCAACTACATATACTTTAAATTGGAAATTTAAAAAGAAAATTGAAAAATTAATTTAGTAAAAAAAAAAAAAACACCAATTTGTGTTTTTAAAAGAAAAATTAAAAAATTAAGATTTTTTGTATAAAATTGTAACATGAAAAATTAAATTAAATTAAAAAACTAGTGGGAAAAAAAGAAAACTTGGAAAAAAAAAGGTTAACATTATTTTATCTATTGGCCCATTCTTCACAATGTAAAGAACAAATGGTGTTTTAAATGGAGTAATGAATGAGTTTTTGATGTGGTTTTGATGTGAGCGACCACTGCAGTGATACTGAAAGTGGTTTGATTCAAAACCGGAGGTTAAACAATTTTGTGCATGTTTAAATACATTTACTTGAAAGACAATTTTAATCAAATGAATGGTCCCACTTTACATTCAGAGTCAAAAACTGTGGAATTACACATTAATAATGCATGGATTTACAACACAACTGTTGACAACGCTTCACTGTTATGGCTGGATTACAGTAGAAAAATTCATTCCCATGTTCATTTTGGACAAGGGTATAGTGTTTAGACATATAGGTCTTTTACACCTGACATTGTCATAAAGCAGCTTTACAGAGTTTGTTTACTAAGAGTGTTCACCTACCTCATCTCTATTAAGGTGAGCAAGGATATTGCACTGAAATAAGATAAAAAGTGAGATTTTTGGATGATATTTGGATCAATTTCTAAATGGTTTACATTGGATGAGATAATCATATTAATTATCTTACATCATTTTAAAGATATGATTCTCCTTGCTAAAATGTTATGTACATGCTGTATTTGCTATGTCCTGTTCAGGCCAGGAAGGGTTAACAAAAGAGCTAAGATGATAGTGGGTTTCTTCAGTAGTGTGCCTTTAACACCAGAGTGAGATCAAGAAAAAGATCAAATAATATCAGGCGCTTTGAGTGGAATTTGCAGTTAAATTACACCCATACCATATTTGAGGACATAGGATGGGTGATAGGGCAATGACACTAAGAAGGAATGATTCAAATAAGGTGAAGCTGTAAATTGAAAAAAAGGGCTCATAGGATAGCTATGCAGCATCCTCAAAGCCATTTTGACTTAAAATCTTGCAAGAATTGGCGTTGGGGGTTAAGGGTCCGACCTTGGCAAGTTCTAAACCAATTTCCACGAATCGGGTAGGGATGCAAGTAGATAACAGTTTGAGGAGCAAATTTCTAGATTTCATTCCGACCATAAAAATGTGCTGGACCAGAAACATGGGTCTCCAATGAGAGAAGCATCATGAGAAAGAGTCAACCTTCACTGGAGTAACCAATGGGTTTTTAAACCTCCAGCAGATGTTGTTCTTTAGGTTGCATCAACCAATGGCAGCAAGAGAGCTTAAATAGTCCCTTATCTCTAGGCAAACAGAAGTACGAGTATGGAGCAGCACTTCAAAGGGTACAAGCCAGCATCTAGTCTCCCAGAATGACAGCAAGTGGACTGGTTGACTTGTCTTGTGTAAAGAAGATATAAGAAGAAATAAGGTTATTAGCATTTTCAATGCAGTGCAACACTGCTAAAGCTAACACCAGCGCTAGGTAACTTGTCAAAAGACCTTTGGAGAGCCCAGGAGTGCACAACACCTTAGTCCCATTACCAGCCAAGGCTGACAGACCCTTGCGATTCAAGCCATACTGAATGCAATAAAATTTTCCAAGTCACACAGTTACACACATGTAAAATTACCATATGGACACCCAGTCATGCTGTACCCCCAACTGCAACTCAATGTCTTCAGTCCTGTGAGGGAAATGTTTTGAACAGGAGAGCACCAGGGGTCGATCCGAGCTTCCAACAGCAGTGTGACTACGCACAATGACCCTCTTCCTCCTCCTTTTGACCCTTGGTTGTATTGCAAACGCTTCTGGAGGGGGGTTGGAGGCACAACGGCTCCTTCAGTGTTGGCCGAGCGATATGGCTTTCAATGCCAGCCATGAAGGACAACTGGAAACACCTTTCTGATATTTAAAGGCATACAAAAAGCGATCTATATAAAAGCATACAATGCCAATAATGGAAAGGCAGTGTGATGGGAAGCTGTGGAGCAGCCTCAAGAGTTCAAGGTCACCATGAATAACCTGATCATTAACCTGAGGGGTATAAGCCCCCAGCATTAGCCTGTGGACCAGTGAAGCTGCTTCCATTGGAGTGATGGAGCTCCACCCAATACCTTTGGGATGAGCTGAAGTGGTGTTTGTGATCCAGAACCAATCATCCAACACCAGTACCTGAACTCACTAATGTTCTTGTGGATGAATGCAATCAGATCTTCAGAGCAATGTTCAAACATCTGGTGTAAATACTTCCCAGTAGAGTAGGGGCTGTTACTGTATTAAAGGAGGGACGAAACCAGAAGAAATGATGGATGAGCAGTTGTTTTGGACACAAAGTGTATACCAGCCACAGGCAGCAGAGAGAGAAAAGGTAAACTGTACGGTGGCTCCCTGGAGACCGGAGTCAGGAAACACTCCTCCATAGTATCTTTACTGCCGTGCTTTATATCTAGAGCAGCCCTCAAACTAGTTTGAACCAGGCCCGAGTGTGTCGTGCATGCTTTTAAACGGAATCTTTCATTATTCAGCATTGGCACGAGGGGTGCCACTATTTCTGCAAACGTGCCAAAGCCCAAGGCTTTCTGGCCCTGAAATATTTACAAGGCATGCCGAGATTACCAGCAGATGTTTCTAAAGATAGCTCTAGGTCTTGGAAGTGGCGAGAGGGTCCATGAATGATACAGCAGGTGGGACTGGGCCACAGCCAGCCCTTCAGGTCAGAAACACAGGCACTGTTTTGATTTCCAGACTCAAGAGTAGAGGCATTCAGAGATGCTGTCGTTCGTATTATTTCAACAGACAAAATTATTTGTCCGCGCACAAGCAAATGTGTGAATTATGAATAAATAGTGCCACGGTCACTCACACTTGACAGTACACTAGCGAAACAAAATTATAAGCACTTACTGATGTGACCCCTTTTGCCCCTCCCTTGTTTGTATTGTTTTGGTTTACATTTTGATGTTATCCTGCTGGCCGAGGAGTTTGATACCATAGGGGCCAAAATAGCAGCCAAGACTGACTTTTTTCTGTGACTATGAGGCTTCCCACTTTGCAGCTTTTGAGCCTTTCTGGCCAGGAATGTAGGCACCTCTGGTGCAGCCTGAGTGACTTCACATCCCGACCATGACGCTTCCCAGCTGGACCACCTGACCAACTATGCACAACAGCCACGAGGCTTCCAGTCTGCCCGTCTCAGTAACTCCACATCAAGGCCTAGAGGCTTGGATGCCTGGCTACCTGAGTGACTCTACATGGTGGCCATGAAGCTTCTTGGCTGCACCACCTGACCAACTCTGCATCATGACCATGAGACTCCTGGTCAAGTCGCCTGAGTGACTCTACACTGTGGCCACAAGGCTCCTGATCTCGTTGCCTGAGTGACTCCACTCTGTGGCCACAAGGCTTCCCAGCCCAGCCACCAAAATGACTGCGTTAGGGCTGCAAGCCTTCCAGCTGCAATCCTGAGAGCCTCTTCGCTGTGGCTATGAGGCTCCTGGTCCACCCATCTCAGTAACTCCACATCCAGGCCTAGAGGCTTGATGCCTGGCTACCTGAGAGACTCTACATGGTGGCCATGAGGCTCCTGATCTGGGATCTTCCCAGCCCAGCCACCAGAACGACTGTGTCTCTGCTGCAAGCTTTCCAGACCATCTGAGTGCCTCTGCACTGCAACTATGAGGCTCCCAGTCCAGTCACCTGAGTGACTTTCCATCATGGCTGGCATATTTTCCTAAATCAGATCATAAAAAAAATGAAAATATTGTGAAATTAATTTCAGTTAATATAGTCCTCCAAACACACACTCCTAAAGAAAGGTTCCAGACAACCATTAAGCACCATTTTTGTAAATGATCCTTGTAAGCCATGCACACACATGCAAATGAGTCCTGCAAGTGTCCCAGTTGGGACAGGGCCAATGTTTTGTCACACCAGTGATGGCTATGATCTGGAACTTCCTGTCAGTAGCGTGCCTTTCTCCAAAAAGGTTGGATCCTGTGCACAAACACAGGACGTGCAGCTTCAGACATCAATACTGAGACATGAGGACCTATAAATATACACAACAGGACGGGGAAGATTATGTGTACCGATTACATAAGGCGGACGAAGACTTGTTTGGAGGAACGAAAGGACAGGGCGAGGGGTATTGATGGAAGGGAACGTGCAGCTGTACGCCTCGGCCTCCAGAACGCTCCTGGAACATTTTTCCGAGTTGATTGGCAGATTCTAAACACCGCTCTGACAGTGACCGTGTCTTGGGGAGATTGTGTATTTGGCATGTTAGTGCAAGGAAAACAGCTGGAAGAGTGTTCCAAGACCAAGGAGAGCAAAGGTTGAAACATACACACATCTTATCTCCCAAAGACCACAGCCTTATTAAAGGAATATTATGGCTTTTTAAAATCTAATCTAGACAATAATATTGATGTGCTTTTCTGAGCTTCTAGAAAAACTGAAACCTCATTTGAAATTCGCTTAAAAACAGAAGTCAGTGGGTAATAGCTACATTTGACACATGCGCTCTATATACAAATTTGTATAACCTTTAATCTTGGAATCATGGACCACATCATTAAAAACTCTTTTTTTAATTTGTTTTTCTAATAAAAGACTTTGATGTAGTGTGTGAATGTTGTTAAAGATCCAAAACAGTCCATATGATCAGGGCAAGTTTAAGATAAGATAAGGTAAGATAAGATAAACCTTTATTAGTCCCGCAAGTGGGAAATTTGCATTGTCATGGCAGAAAGTAAACGGAACAAAAATAACAGCAGCAAAATTAACAACAATAGAATAAAAACTACACCAACAGAACACTATACAAACAATCTGGAAAAATAAATATGGACGTGTGTATTGAAAAATATATATGTAAACGTAGATATGTATGTATGTACACACTGAGTATGTGTATGTACATATGTACAGGGTGGATTTATAACCAACACAGGTACGAAATAGAGTAGGTACAAGAACAGCCATTTGTATTTGTGCTGTCACATCTCACATGCGCACACACCCAGAGATGAATATAATATACAAATATGAATTCAGGCTGTTTATGGTGAATAAAACATCAAACCAAATCAAATGCAGTTTTATTGCTGCATACACAGTCTGACCTGCAGCGGAATACATTTTATGACTGGTAAAATTAGACAGATTAGCATAACATTTAAATAGAAAAGTATAAAACAAATTGAAAAGATAAAAATGCAAACAATGCTTGTGGTTTAAAGTGGAGATATGTGCAGTTCAACTATGCGTATCAATCTGACGTCGTTTGGAAGAAAATTTAATAAACGTTTCTTTAAATAAATACAGGCCATGCCCTGTGTAAGAACATTGGGTGTGTGGATGTTGTGCAGAGAAATTCAAGGACTGTGTTTATATGTCTAAGTAGAAATAAATGGTGGGGATGCTGGAGAAGCTTCTCCTCATTCTGTTTTGGCCTTCAGAGAGTGGAGGCACTTCCCTGACTGCATTGTTATGATGGCTGAGGTTCTTCATTATCTTCCTGGCCTTGGTCCAACACCACTTGCTGTAGGTAGACCGCAGGTGAAGAGGATTAGTCCAGATATTGTGTCGTCAGCTGATTGTATCACCCTCTGGAGATCCCATCTACTCTGCATGATGTTGTTCCCAAATCAGGTTGTGATGCTTCCAATCAGGATGCTCTAGATGGTGCAGTAAAAACTCCTTAGCAGTGAACTGCTCCTGTTTGAAGTCCCTTAAGGTGGTTAAGACACTGGAGTTAAGGTGACAAGTTCATGACAGGTTCTGTGTAATGTGGACACCAAGGATTTTGGAAACTGACCACTGGGGCACAAGCCTAAGGGGATAGTAGCTCCTCTCCTGCTTCATGTTGAAGTCCACTACCAACTCCATTTCTTGTTCTTGTTGATGTGTTGGCTGTTATCCTGGCACCAGACCTCCATGCTTTCGGTGGGCCTTCTCATGAACAAGGAGCTCTAGAGTGGTCTAGCTATTTAAGCACAGGCCCTGTTATCAGCGGAGCATGGTGAGTTTGATCCTTGATGATGCCACAGCCCAGGGGAGCCCAAGAGAGTAAGGCCCTCCCACCTCTTCCCTCATTAACCCTTACAACACCAGCTTCACAGATTCGTGCTGAAAGCGCTACAAATGGTTAACTGTTGTCATACGGAAAAACGGCTCCATATATGAACGTTTCCCCAGTTTGTGTTGATGCTCGAGGTGTCAGACGTCATACTGAGCTTAGTTTAGTGTTCCTATGTCACACAGAACCAAAGTTATTAAAAAAAAACATGTAACAATAATAACCGCAACTGGGGTTTGAAAAATAACGTCACATGCAGATGAACATAAAGAACAAAAATGAACACATTTATTTTAGATCTTAGAAACATACACGAAAAAAAACAAGATCTCTGAACCCAGGAGAACTTTCAGGATAGTCTCCGCCCACAAGTGGGAGGGGAAAACCTGCAGAGGGAGGGGCTCCAGAGAGCGGCCGAGCGGCGGCGCACCGAGAGAAAGAGCAGCAAACGGCGAGCGTGTAGGAGAACCAACACCGGTTCTA
>JBBPCZ010002085.1:0-15746 GCA_037974445.1 Brycinus macrolepidotus
ATTTAACAGACACTGGCCTGGAATGGTTGTCATACTCATAGAGATGCTGATTTAAAAATAAATTGCAGTGGTCTCTTATTTTTTTCCAGAGCTGCATATATAATGTGTGTGTGTGTGTGTGTGAAGTGCATTAAATACATTAATGCACTTTATTCTTAAAGGTGGGATCTTGACACTTTCTGAGCTGATTCAAACAAAAATATCATTCATAAGGCAGTTCTCGTTTTTGAATGGAAAAAAAAGATCCTCCAAATCTCCAGAAGCTTCTCTCTCACTGTGAGTCACTGGACAGTGGCTTGTTTGGTGAATATGCTCGGACCTGCTCAGAGAGTGGAAAATTCCGGTTTGGAGCGAGGAGAGGGCTTCAGCTTTGACAGAGCAGCCAAATATGGCGTTTTACAGCAGCGTTCAGAGGGAAGGGTTTATACCACTGTGTTAGAACAGGTCTGTCACAAATGTGTGTGAAATATAATCCAGCAAAACATTACAGGCTGTGACTTACACTGTGTACAGTGTCTACAGGTTTTAAGGGTCTTCGTACAATATCCAAAATGAGTGTTTTGTTAAGTTTAAAAGAAAGATTTATTTTTTTTATAAATCAAGTTAATCCTACTTTTATGAATAAGAACTCCTTGCAGCCATACAATACTACCCTTTTTTGCAATAGTAAAGTGCTTTAGTTCATTTTTACAGATAACAGTGTGTCATGTGGTGTCAGAAGCCGCATAAGAAAGTCTATTACAGTAGGGTTGCGACAAACAGGCTGTGAAGCACCCTCTAGTGGTCCGCAGGTAACAGCAGATGTCAAAAATGTTTGACTTAATAACAAGTAAGAATCAGACAATCAAACATTTTCAAGCTGTCAACCACAGAAATATTAATCGAGATGCACAAATTAAAAACAGTGCAGAGGCAGGGCAATGAAACGATATCAGAGACAGAGCAACCGCATCCGCACAATAAAGACAGCTAGCCTGAGATGTAAATGTTTCTTAAACAAAGAGGAAAACAAGCTGAACCCCCACCATATTAAATATGGATATGGGGGGAGGTGGGGAAGGGGGGGTGACATTATTAATCCAAAAGCCCACTGTGTGGACTGTGGTTTGATTGTTTTAAATGAGGTGCTGGAACCCTCAAAACTAAAGAGACTCTCCAGACCAAACACACAACACGCGTTGTACCAACACAGTCCAGGTGTGCCCTGAGAGCTGGCTTTTGTTTCTGTGGACGAACTGAAATGTATGATCTAATTGGAGCTGTTGTTTGGGTCCTGATTTTTACGTTTCAGTGTCAAAACTTAAAACATAAAAGAAAAGGAAAATTCCACACAAAAAGTTATTTTACTGTGGGCCATTATGCTTTTTAGATGGGGCTTGAGGTGGAAAAGGGTGAGGCTGAGGTTGAGTGTGTAATGATGTCAGTTGCTGTAGATTAGTCTTATAGCTTCAGGGCTGAAACTGAAGAAAACTTCTGACACTAAGTGTCACTGCTGATCGAGTACATTTGCTATAAACTGTGTAAATTTGGCCAATTGTTGTGTTTGCACTGTTGCAGAACAACAAGGTGAGCACAGTCCGGTAAAGATAATGAGTGATGGTCAGAAATGGTATGCCATTGCTTTCATATAAGCAATTACAGCCATAGTGTTGCTCTGACCCTTCCTATCAACAGTGCCAAAACAATACCACAGCCCTTCATCTCTCCCTCTCTCTCCCTCTCTCTCTCTCTCTCTCTCTCTCTCTCTCTCTATTTTTAGTCTGTCTCTAGAGACCTGCAGTCATCAGGAGCAGCTGTAGTTGTAGGATAAACAATGGTGGAGGATATAGTCTGGCTAAAACATTCATTATGCGAGTTGCCAAGCCTGTACATATATAACCCCAAATCAGAAAACGTTGGGGCGGTATGGAAAATGCAAAAAAAATAAAATAAAAAATCAGTTATTCTTAAATTTACTTTGACTTTTATTCCACTGCAGACAGTATGAACCCAATATTTCATGTTTTGTCTGGTTACCTTCATTCCATTTGTCAATATATATCCATCTCTGGATTTAAGGCCTACGACACATTCCGAGAAAAAGTTGGGACAGGGCAATTTAGGGTTAGTAATAAGGTAAAAAAAAAAAATTAAAAACGATGTGATTTCAAACAGGTTATGTCATCAGGTGTGTGTATTCATGATTTGGTACAAAAGCAGTCTTTGAGGAGAAAAGATAGACCGAGGATCTCCAGTTTGTCAACAAATAATACTTACATACATTTGTTAACATTTATCTTATATTTATAAATATAAATCCATATTACATATTCATATCGTACATTGTACATTATTGTTTATTATATTGCTCAGTATATTGTTCATTGTATCTTTACATATTGTTGTTGTTTTTATACTGTTGTGCTTGAGAGACACCATCGACCGGAATCAAATTCCTTATATGTGTTCGCTCACATACTTGGCCAGTAAACGCGATTCTGATTCTGATTCTGATTCTGAAAAGCATAGGGAAATTACTGAAATGTTTGAAAACAATGTTCCTCAAAGAAAGACTGGAAAGGATTTGCACATTTCTTCCTCTACAGTGCATAATATCATTTAATGATTCAAGGAATCTGGAGGAATTTCAGTGCATAAAGGGCAAGGGCGTAAGCTTAAGCTGAGGACCTGTGATCTCCGATCCCTCAGAACTGTCATTCAGCAGCTGATAGAACCACATTTGCAAGGAATTACTATTGGAAACCTTCGTCAAGTACTATGGAGTTACACTCACAAATGCAGCTTAAAATTTTGCTGCAAAAAAGAAGCCTTATGTTAATCACGTCCAGAACTTCCCTGGGCTCTGAGGCATCTAGGATGGACCATCACACAGATTCCTCTGACCACACGTGTATTACGGTCAGGGGAATCAGCATTCCAGATCATTTTTGCTCCAGACCAAAAATGAAAAGGACCATCCCGACTGTTGTAAGCAAGTCTGTTGTAAGCAAGTCATGGTGTGGGGTGTCAGTACCCTTAGCAAAGGTCATTGACACTTCTGTGATGGCAGCATTAATGCAGAAAAGTACACTGAGATTTTAGTGCAACATATGCTACCTTTAAGTCAACATCTTTTCCAGGGACGTCCATGCATTTTTCAACAAGACAATGGAAAATCACATTCTGCACACATTACAAAGGCAGGTCTGTGGAAGAGGAGGGTACTCGACCGTCATTGCCTGCAGTCCTGACCTGTTCCCAATAGAGAAGGTGTGGCAAATTTTGGAATGTGTTGTAGGCCTGAAATGCAGGAATGAAATTAAGTTGAACAGACAAAGCATGAAATATCTTGAGTTCATATGGTCTGCAATGACATAAAAGTCGAAGTAAATAAAGGATGAAGAACTGTTGAACAGGCAACAGGGCCATGGGTGCCCATTGCTCACTGATGCACGTGGGGTCCCAGAGAGTAGCTCCTGCAGCACAAACTGCTGAAAAAGTCCATGCTGACTATGATAGAAAGGTGTCAGAACATGTGGTGCATCACAGCTTCCTGTGTATTTGGTTGCATAGCTACAGATCAGTCAAGCACCCATACTGACCACTGTACACCACCAAAAGCGCCCATAATGGGCGTGTGAGCATCAGAGGTGGACCATGGATCAAAAGTAGAAGATTTTTGTATATCATGTGGATGGCTGGGTGTGTGCATAAAAAGAGATTTTTACCCTTTGTATTTTTGCTTTGTTTTCAGGTCTTTATGAATTTGGCATACTATTCTGGTCATATTTAACCATTGTGATACTCATAAGCGTTTGGTTTAGTGACTGCTACTTTTTGCCATAGTTTCCTCTGATGAAGCATGAAGTGTGGAAATGTGGAAATATGATGGTCGTTAGAGGGAAAATAGAAATTCTTTACCAAAATATTTAAATATTTCCCTTTCATAAGATACACTTAAGATTACCTTGTGCTTCCTCTCACTGGCCACTTTATAAGAAACACCCACCTTATAGCACCAACATATAGGTGTAGAGAGTGATCAACCACCCAAAAATAGTGGCCAGATTGTGTATATAGCTGTGTAAAGCTTATTCATGCATGACACCCTTGTTACTCCTTTCTTGATTAACACATAGCGTTTGTCCAGGTTTTCTCCGGCCTTTGCCGTGTCCCTCGAGTCTATAATTCATTTTGTGCCTTATGTAATAAGGCTTTGGTAATGCAGCTCTCTGAGGCTTCCATATCACTTTCCCACATTACCATGTTCGATGGGCTGTAATTACATTTTATCGATCCCTACGTCGCTGCAACCTGATTTGGCTCTTTTGACGCTGCATATCCGTCTTAGCACAAGTGCCACTTGACTAGAAACATCGTTTTTTAAATGGTTTAGTTTGATTTGGCCGATTACGTTGATAAATGATGGTGTACTTATTGAATTGGGCTTTTTGTCATTAATTACAATACCCAAATGCAGAGATGTCATAGGTGATCAGTGTTAATATTTAGGACTTTCTATAACCAAGATTGGCACTTGTGTTTGTGCAGTAATGAAGAATAGTTTAGCAAAAAATAGTTTAGCAGATCTCTTTTTTACCACAAATGTAGTCAGTTAATCTAGTAACTCCAGTGCAACTCCAGAAGCAAACTTCAGACACTAAACATTTATTGGCTTATTGACTAATTAGCACTATGCTAATTGGTAGAAGCATCCATTACACCAATTAGCATAGTGCTAAGTTGGCTAAATCCTCCCACACTCATCTCAAACCATGTATTAGGCTTGATTATGTGTTTTTGACACTGCATGGTACATTGTTACTTATAAACATCCGGTTTCATGAGAACTGCTGTTGTTTTAAGCTATGCTAACATACTTTTGTACATGTTTACAGATAACAGTGTGCCGTACAGTGTCAGCTACCACATAAGCAAGTCTATCCGTACTATGTGTGCATTACATGTAAGCTACATTAGAGCTGTTGCTCCAGTGCTGAAATAAAAGAAGCAAACTTGGGACACTGAACATGTCTTGACCGATCAATGAAATTTTGGGGTCAGTGGGGGAACTGAGTAAATCTGACTGAACTATGGCTTTAGACTTTGGCATTCCAGCACCCCAGTCAGTTTACACGCTGGTCCGAACTAAAGATCCACTTTAAACAGAGGGGATAAAGGTGGGATTAAAGAGGATCAGCGCTCACACACTTCCAGCTGCTGCTCTGATCACACAAGGTAAAGAGAGGGAGAGAGGATTCATTCAGCCAGAGCTAATCTTTACACACATCAGCTCAGCGTTTCACACAAACATGCCTCCCTTTTTCACCCCCTTACTTCAAATGTAGTTCTTCAGTCAAGACATGTTTGGTTTCTGAAGTTTGCTTCTTTAGTTTTAGCTAACATTAATGTAGGTAAAATGTAATGGAAGCGTATATCTCATCAGTTACCATGGTGCTAATGGCATACCTAAATGATCACAGACTTGTTTCAAATCATTTTCCTTGTATTTTTTTCCCCCGAGGTCCCCTGATAACATTGGGTTTATGTCCCAAAAGCAGTCCTAAATCATTTCTACATGACCATTTCCAGCCTCTCTTTATCAACTGAAATGGAATAATCTGTTTTTGTTACTGTCACATTACACATTATACATACACATTAAGTCTGAATGTAAATGAGCACGGCTCTGATTGGCTGCTCTGTATTATGTCACATTCATACAGCAGTCCAGACCTAAACATCTTCAGTGTGAGTGGGTGGAGCTAAACTGCTGTAAGCTGAATAGACACATATATGTAAATGCGTTGGTTTTTGTGACATCACACAAATGACAAATTCAAAATGGGTTGTTTTTGTTGATTAGTTTCCATATTTGGACTGTATGGACTCCATTCACCAGTAAATTAAGTGAATGGAGTGAACTGGAGAGAACTTTCACAATGTATATATACTATGTTCAATTCTTTGATTGAAAAAAGTGATTTGGATCTTAAAGCACAGACAAAATTCAAAGTCTCAAGTGCACTAATGCTGTTTTTTGTCCAAACTGACCACTAATGAAGGGCTGGAGAATGGCTAACACAAGCTGTGCAACAGTAAATGGGCAATAGCCTGTAAATGTCCCCAAGAAAGGTTAAGCTCCAAGGGAGGGGTTTCTAATAAAGTAGTCAGTGAACTTTATTTTTTTTCTGCTCAAAATGCTTGCACAGCAGTTACATAAATTCTCACCCCAGTGTTCCCACACTTCTTAAGAGTAATTAGAAAATGCTGGGCTCAGAACAGTTTTATGCAGTGCTAATACACAGCTATAAACTGAGGCCCTAATTGGGCTCACATGAGGACTTTCTGGGTTTAAATCATCACAGAGGGAGATGGGTATGGTCCCATGGCAAATGTCAGCGAAATTCATTCAGTAAATCATTGCTGTGGAATTTCTCCAGTGGTTTGCTGGGAAAGGATGAGCATGCAGCTCCGCACGTTCTCTTCAGCACAGTGTGCTAGGCCTCAAAAACCTGCCTCCTCGTCCCACTCAGGCGTCCCCTCTTCAGCCAGCGGTAGAAGCAGTTAAAGGAACAGATGAAGTCTAATTTATACACTCACCAACCCCAATTACAGCAAATACTCAAATACTGTAAATCAGCCAAGTCATGTTTGGTGTGTGAGGTTTGCTTATTTAGTTTTAGCACTGAAGCTATGAGGGAATTGTAGCTAACAAGTAATGGAAGCTTGTGTAAGGCAGTTTGCCTGGTGCTAAGGGCTAAATCACCACACTGACTTGCTTATGTGGTTTCTGACACTGTATGACACACTGTCATCTATAAACATGGACAAAAATCAGGCTACTGTTTTTAGTTACGCAAACATACAGACTGTTGATTACCTATGCTAGTTTTGTGGTTTTTTTTAAGCTTTGGACATTTGTTGCTTGTATATTTGAAATTATTTGGGGGAGAAATCACTCCCTCTTATGAGAGAACTGTAACATCTGCCACTCCTTTGACCTCTGAGTTTTAGAGTCGTCGCCAAGTTTATGAGAATGTGGGGCTTGTTTTAACAAGTTTGTTCGTTTTCAGCTCAACTCCTGCACATTTTTGTGTTTAACCTGATTTAGCACACCTGATTCAAGTGTTCAGGATAAAAGAGGGCTGCTAGAGCAGGAAAAACAAAGTGTGTTAAAACATCAAAGTTAGCAATGGAAAACGGCTTCTTGGGCCTTGTTTACATCTGGCATTGGGGGTCCATATTTTATTATTTCGGAGGCCCACTTAAGACACATATGCTGTTTTATGTACCAGAACAGTTGGGGTCCACATATTACATTAAACACTTGTAAAACAACAAAAACAGTTTCATTTAATAATGCAAGGTGTAAACAAGCTAACAGTTAACATGTGCATTTTCTTTCTTTTTTATTTGTACGTCCACTCCGTGGACTAAGCCAGTGTCGTTCCTCTCAGCAGGTCAAGCTAAGCAGGCCAGACTTGGGTTAAACTTACTTGTGCTGCCTACAAAACAATGTTACACTTGGAAAACCCAACTTTGGAACTTCTGACTTCCCGAAAACATGCACAACCCAGAAGACAATATGGTCGCCAACAGTAACATTACGCATCGTGTTGTTGACTTTACAGGTAATGCAGAAATAAATGATTGCAACTATAGTATGTTTGTTAGTTTGAATCACATCAATTGCCAACTTGTAAGCCAATATAATAATGATAATAATAATAATAATAATAATAATAATAATAATAAATATATACATATATATATAGCACCTTTCTCAAACTTATGGTCGCTTTACAAATAGTTGAGACATGGAACAAGAAACAATGTTTAACAAAAAACAAACTCAATACAAACGTCTTTGCGAAAACCATAATGCTGCAATTTCACAGATACGTTAAGAATGTAAACATCACTTACATTGAAATGACTTGTAGAAGTTCTTAAACAGCGTTTGTAATGTTATTGCCTTTCCATGCACAACAGAGGATGTTTTATATGAAGTCAAGTAGAGTAATTCGGGGCACTGAATTTCCGCATGACCCAACCATAAGCATTCAAATCATTTTTTCCAAGTCTGTGCTTGTAATTTCCCTATTTCCAACGTGTCATGAACGCAGAATTAATTAGTCTTGTTTCACAACGCAGGGTTTCATAGTTAGCTGGATAACCTAAAGAGAAGTCCAGTCTCTGAGCTCTTCTTCTATTGGACACTTCACTTTGGGCTAAAGTTAACCCTCCCCCACCACTCGCTCTTTTAATCAAGTTAACTGCTGAATCACTTTTTAGTGAATTTTTCTGCTCAAACATTTAGCCAACTGAAAGAGTAAGGGATGAGCTGATGGGTGTGTTAAATCAGGTTAAACACTAAAATTCATCTACAAGTTATCTGGATAAACTTCTGCTTTGTGAAATACCCCTCAGATTGAGTGTGGCTATTTACTAAAGGTAAGACTAAAACTGCGCTCCTGACATTTGTTCATTCATTCTTTTTCTGTAACCCCTTGTCCTTACTAGGATGCTCCTTATATTGTGATACTTAAAGTGAAATGTCTGTGATATATTTATTTTTTTATTTTTTATATTGAAATGAGAGTCTAGCTGAGGCCTGGGAAGGTCCACATTCAAGTAGATAGCAGGTCTACACAGAAGTCAATAGTCATCCAAATCTTGACTTGAGCTAAACCTCACAGCTACAGGCAGCTGTTTTGGACAACACCAGGGCTGGTGTTCACCAAGCAGTCGCAAGGAATCCTAAACCACATCTACAAGTCTGCTCCACCTTAATAATAATATGGATGCCATTTGAGTGAAACTGTGTATTTGCATTTTAGAGAGAAAGGCTGTACTTGTTAATCACCGCCAAAGTTTTAATAACTTTTTGAATTCTCAAGGAATAAATGAACTTCATGTACATTGTTAGAAAAGGGGGGTTGCTGTTGTGACATGTTGAGTAGTGTGTGCGTCTGTGTGTGTGTGTGTGTGTGTGGTACTTGGATGGGTAGAAGAAGAGATCAAGAAAAGACAAGAATCATATTTTCATACATCAAAGACCTGTCTGGGATCAAACAGAAGAGTTTCGTGAGCCTCTCTCCGTGATTACATCAAAACACATCTTCATCCTGGAGATCATGGAGACCACCACTGTTCCACCTCCCCTGCGCGCTCCCGCGGCCCTTGTCACGTGACAGCGCTGCGCGCTCCCACTGAGCCCACGGTGCTCGAGAGCTCGCGGAGGGAGCAGTAGGACACTCTCTCTCTCTCTCTCTTTCTCTCTCTCTCTCTCTCTCTCTCACACACACACACACACACACACACACACACGCGCTCTCACACACACTTTCACACACACTGGACATCGTTCCCGGGACAGGGCCGTTATCGCTGGGCTCTTTATTTTCTCACGGGCTGAGAGTTAATTAATCATCATTAATTGCCATCAGCGGTGGATAATAATTAGACCATGACGTCAGGACCCGCACCTGAAAAGAAAAGGTAAAGAAATCCCTTCTTTTTTTTCATAGATTGTCATTAAGTCCAACATACTGCACATGGCTGCACAAATACTGTATTAAAGATCCCATATCATGAATTCTGCTTGTTTATTTTATTTTTTTTAATTGTTCGTTTGTTTTGTTTTTACTCAAAAGAGGTTGATGCAGTACATAAACACTATTAAAGTTTCGGACCGTGTCATTTATTCTCCAGTCTGTTTGGTCCACATATGCAAACCAGGGTCTGTTTTGAATGCTGTTTGTGCTACAAACCACCAATGCATTTGCATTTATACACCTGCAGCCCCATCCATGGTAAAGATCAAGGACTGCTTTCTGAATAAGGCACAATACAGGACAGCCAGTCAGAACAGTGCTCATTTACATATGTCCCACTCTAAGGGTGTCCCAGTTTAATTCTAAGAGAGGATGGAAAATAGTCTTGTAGAATTTAATTATGAGTGTTTTTGATTAATACAATTGTAGAACCAGGTCATGAGTGGACCTCAAGATTCACTAAAATAATTTAGTCTTAATCCAAGTCTGGAGCCTTTGATGTTTTGTATTACCCTGTACGGAGCCGGTTTCCCAGACTTAGACTAAGATAAATCATGGTGGGTTGATTTTCTGGACAGGGATTAAGCCTAGTCCTGGAGTAAATTGCAGTGCTAGTACTAAATTCCCATTGGAAAAGTCTAGGTTTAGTTTTGATAATAAGGTTTAAGTCTAATTATGGACTACACAACCTTCTGAATGAAGGTCCTACATTAAAATAAAATGTAGTCAACAATTAGGCCTAATTTGAGCTTGGGGAATGAACCTTGAGATTTTTTGGACACTGATTAAGGCCAGTTTTGGACTGAATTGTAATTTCAGTAGTGAATCTCCACTAAGAAGCCTTTTTAAACCAGACTTAAGCTTAGTCTGCAAAGCCAGTCCATAGCTTTAGCAGGTCTGAATGAGTGCTTATTTGTTTGAATGAACTCTTATAGTGTTGCATTAACATGTATAAGAACAGTTAAGCCTGGATTAAAAAAGAATTTCCAGTGCCGACCACAGTCCAGTCTAAGAATAGGTTTAATCCATGTCTGAGCAACTGGCACACGACGTTCATATCAGTCCAGGTGGACACACATGACACACATGAGTGCGGCTGGTTGACTGTATGGTGACATGCTGACATTTTCTCAGAGAAGGACACTGATGTTCCTCTGTTCTCATACATACCTGTTGACCTTTGGGCCTAAAGAGCTTCGACGTGAGCTTTTGACAAAGGGTTGGAGAAGAAAAGTGTCTGATCATTATTTAAGTGCTGCTCTTCATATTGGGGAACTCATTTTAAACGTAACTGCTTTATTCGAACTGAACTGGAGGACCATTAGCCAAGCCTGAAGGGGCCCAGCTAACTATCGGGTTACGGGGTGATTGTTCAAGAACGTCGTCAGGTTAATTTTCTAATGAGTGATTTTTGTGAAGTAGATTTCATGCACTCTCTGTCCTCTGTTTCTCTCTCTCTTTCTCTCTCTCTCTTTCTCTCCTTTCTCTTTCTCTGTCCCCCTTTCCCCCTCTCTCCTTTCTGTTTCTCTCTCTTTCTCTTTCTCTCTCTCTCCCTCTCACTTCTCTCGCTCCCTCTCTCATCTCTCGTTCTCTCTCTCTCCCTTTCCATCTCTTTCTTTATCTCTCCTTTCCCTTTCTATCCCTCTCTCCCTTTCTCTCTCTTCTCTGTTTCTCTCTCTCCCTCTCCCTTTCTATCCCTCTCTCCCTTTCTCTTTCTCTTTCTCTCTCTCTCTCTCTTTCTCTCCTTTCTCTTTCTCGGTCCCCCTTTCCCCCTCTCTCCTTTCTGTTTCTCTCTCTTCTCTCCTTTCGGTCTATCTCTGTCCGTATTTCTCTCTTTCCCTTTCTCTCTCTCTCCCTGTCACTTCTCTCTCTTTCTCTCTCCCTTTCCATCCCTCTTTCCCTTTCCCTCTCTCTCTTTCTCTTTCTCTCTCTCCCTCTCACTTCTCTCTCTCTCCCTCTCTCATCTCTCTTTCTCTCTCTGTCTCTTTCCATCTCTCTCTTTATCTCTCCTCCCTTTCTATCCCTGTCTCCATTTCTCTCTCTTCTCTCTCTGTTTCTCTCTCTCTTTCTCTCATGGGTGCTCCTCAGTGAACTCATGGATGATGAGGAGTGTGTTGTGAGTTGGTGAAAAGGCCACAGTGGTTTTTCTCTGTGTTTCTTTAGTTCTCCTGAAGTGTGTGAAGTGTTTCTGTGAGGAGCAGCAGTGAGGGGAACTTTAGCACAGTGAGGTTAACAGCTGGAGGTTGGATGCTGATGTCTGTCAGGTACAGAAACTCACTGATAATAAACACTGTGTGTGTTACAGATGAGTAAAACACTACTTTATCCTGCAGGACATTTTCAGGCCCTCAACTCAAACTCTGGAAAAATGTGTGTGTGAGGTTCCAGCTGTGTTAGTGCGGGGAGCTGCTTCAAATTCGGGTTTATTTAGCAGCAGCAGTCGGGCCCGGTCTGCAGGTTCAGACTTTAATTTCATACTTGTACAGACTAAACCAAATCTTTGCAGTAGAGATGACCATACCAATTTTTCTTCCCTGGAACTGGTATCGAACGTTTTTTGCTGTGCTTTAAAATGAGCTGTTATATCCTGAATCTTCACTTAGGATGAGCATCTGCAGGTAGACTATCAGGCACATCTCACTCTACTACCCCACAGGAGGAGACACGCCGCTAACATGGAGTGTGTGCTATTTCGAGATGCATCTTTGATGGGATCGGATCCAATTCGTTGTCCCTCTGAAATCCCATTCAGCATTCTGACCATATCGACCCCTCTTTCCCATCCATGGCATTGGATCAGTGCCAGCACTGAAAAGGTCTCTAAACAGCGTATCTTCTGTTTGCTTCACTTTTGACATTTTCTGTTGTTGTGCTTCATAAATGCTTGAACTTCTTAAATATGCTTTAATTCAGCTGAGATTTCTGATTTGTCAGTGCAATCTCTGCAAAATGATGACAGTGGTTGTTGTTGATGATGATGATGATGATGATGATACTACACTATGACGTTTGCACATAAGGGAGTGGTCTACACTACCAAAACTACTAAGTTTTTGCAGCCACTGAGTTTTTCTACATTTGCATGTTATTCTTTTAATATTTACTAAAAATACGCTCAGTATTCTTTGCTAACAAATACATTTACAGTGTGTTCACCATCTGAGTACCTTTATTAGCCAGAAAATGTCATATTTTTTATTCATCACTGCTGACCTACAAAAAGCCACCTAATATAATTATAATTTGGATCCTCAGACAAGTGCTAGGCATTTAATGAGCTATTAAGTAACAGCAAATGGGATGAAACAGTGAACGAATGCATTTAAAGTTTAAGGACAGAATAGAATTTGACTCTGGATCACCACACCACCAGTTAATAGGATGTCAGACACGCACTGTTACAGATTCTTTCCATGTTATTCAGGAAACTTGTTTTATTTGACATATTTTCATTTATAGTTGTTCACTCAGCAACTTTCTAACAGCAAGAATAAAAGCCTGCAGTTTATAAAATAAATGGATAAGTTGTAAAAAAGGGCTACTCAATATATAATTTGTTGCAATATTTGGCATCCTGCCATACTGGATGCAGGTGGATCAGTATTGGAGGAATTGCAGTATGTAAATGAGCCTCTTTTTTTTTTTTTTTTTTTTAAATAACAATAATAAAATTTCAATACGGTATAAAAAACTGATGATATTGTTTAAATGAGTGTATGGAAATGTAAATCTGTATGGCTGATACGCCCCTCACTGCCTTCTGAGCATCTTAATTTATTGTCTTTAGTGGAAACCACTAAATTTTTTTATTCTGAAGAGGATGAAGGTTGTGATTTTTGGGGCTTATTTTGTTACAGAGCAGTCAAGAATTGGACTGGCATTTTTAACCACAGATGATATCAAAAACTGAATCAAATCTTCCCCTCAGAATCAAAAATTGCATCGCTCCTGAAAATAGGTGTACTGCTACTGCCCAAACAATCTCGTGATCCAACAAGTCTAAATCGTTTAGGTTAAAATGATGCATCCAGCCTTCACCAGTGTGTTTTAGTATGATAGAAACAGGAATATGTACAGGCATCGTAGTCAAAAAATCCACTTTACATAGAACCCCCATGTGACATCACAACAATGGGAGAAAGTGGCCGTAGGCTCGGACTTTCCTCCCACTGTCACTAATATCAATGTGGTTTCCATTAAATAGGCATGATTAGACTTGTGGTAAAACAGGAGTAGTTTGAGAAGCATGAGGACAGTAAACAGGGGCTGAATGGGCTGAAAGTCTTTGATGTGTGTGAGATGATGAGATGAGTGTGTCTCTCGGTGACAGTGTGGCTTTGCGGTGGTGTTTTCCGCAGCATCAGCTGACACCCTCTGAGTGCTCTGGTCTCCATGGTGGAGATCTCTGCTGGCGTATCAGCGCCGCTGTCAATAGCGCTGGTGTGAGGCCACGCTGGAGAAGGTTAGCCAGCTAAAAGCCTTCAGAGGAAACCGACCACGCTGGGATGATAAGGCCATGTGGATGCACGGCGAAGTGAGGCGGCCTCCTCATTTGCCACTTTATTTCTGGCTGCTGACCTTTGGTAGGAAATAGCTCAAGGTCACCCTGGAGAGGCCGCATTAGTGCTTTTTTTCCATGAGGGTTTCTTTTCCAACTCTTACTGCTGTAAAAACGATTCAGGGTTTGAGCATAAAGTCACCAGGCCTTAAAATGTAGATTTGAAGTTCAAATAATTAGTAGTCGTAAAGTCGTAAAAATTAAAATCCATCCACATTTCAGTGTTTGAGATGTAAACAAAGAAGTCATTCAGAGCGGGTTTTATTGTAGAGAAACTTAACTGAAAAACAAATGTATGTGTGTATTTATTTCTTTATTCATTTATTTATTTATTTGTTTATTTATTAGGGCTGATTTAAAAAATTAAATATCAGTTTAGAAGGCAGTCATTTCTTATAGGTACTAATCTAAATGATTTCAACAAAAAAACAAAAAAAAAAAGTGCTCAAAGTACCAGTTGAATTTTGAATAGTTCTGTAATAGTCCATGCAAATAGGAAATAAAAGAAGGAGAAAAGATTCTGCTGAGACTTCAGAATGTTTTTCACTCCGTAGAAACAGTTCAGTGTAGTCCTCCTTCACATTTCAGTGATTTCTATCTGTCCATCAGTGGGCTCATTAGTGCAGGTTGCTGTTGTTTTCTCTAAAGGTCCATCAAGCAGCTTTTTAAAGTGAAACTTTCTGCCTAAACCTCCACCCTTATTCTTCTTTAGCCAGGATGGTTTGGTTTGGAGGCACACGTCATCACAACCATCACAAGAAATAAAAACAAAACACAGCTGCATTATTGTATGTGTGTATATGCTATTCTGTTTGTTTACATGTAATACACAGGTTTACACATAAACAAACAAATGTAATAGCAAGCATAAAACACACCAGTGTCAACTTCATTACCAGTGTCAGGTTTGCCGCTCTGTTGGCTGCACTCGAGCAGGTTGTCTGTTAGTCATGAATGAACAAGTATTTATTCCACTGTTCAGGATTTTATCTTGCTTCTGTAAGAATGCAGGTGTGTGTGTGTGTGTGTGTTCCTTGTTGAAATATTCAGTGCTCACAGAGAGTGCTCTCTTGCTTTATGTATAATTAATCAGAGCTGGAGGCCGGAGGGGATGAAGCCGATGATAGACGGAACATTTATTGCCTGTTTGATTATTAAAGCATGCCACCAGCGTTTAGAGCCACACAGAGGGGCTTCATTGACGGTCCTGTGAAGATGGACAGTGTATTGTGGCCCAGTGACCTCCAGTCCTCTGCTCTAGAGGTCAAATGTTGTGGTTGAGGAGGTGAATCGGTGGCTGCAGATAAATGGCCTTCACAAAGGTCAAGAAGGTCAAAATAATCCTAGACTGTTGTCCTGGGATGCACTGAAAGTTTAGCAAATGTCTGCAAATGGTGTAATTCTGAAACAAACGTGTATAAAGGTGCACTAACACTAGACCAAAATAGACAAAAATTGCAATGAAATTGTTGAATTCAGATTTTTTTAGAATTTTGAAATTGCAGAAAGCCAGAACTGACACTTTTTACCAAAACGGTAAATAAGCAAAAATGCTGACTAAAACATTACACTACCATGGGCGGATCTACCGGGGTGGCATAGGGTGGCAAATGCCACCCTAAAAGAAAGCCTTGCCACCCCTGCTGCCA
>JBBPCZ010002105.1:0-25503 GCA_037974445.1 Brycinus macrolepidotus
CATACGTTGCCACCCCTCAAAAATTCCTGCCCCCCTCTTGCCACCACATAAATATTTTTCTAGATCCGCCCCTGTATCTATCTATCTATCTGTCTGTCTGTCTGTCATGTATAAATATGCACAGGTGTATAGTTACAAGTGGTCTCTGCACTGTGTCCTGGCAGGTGGTTCAACATTATAAACTGGCACAAACTGAGGATGGGACAGATCGAGGCTCCAACAGTGAAGCTGATCAGAAAGGTTAGTCCTGAAAGTCCTGAAATATTGGCTAAACCACTGATCCTCTGTGTTACTGAGGAACGATCAGAGAGCTGTAGGTCCAAGCTCTCTAAAAACATCCAGCACTAATTACCGTCAGTCGAGACCTTGATTGAACTGTGTGTGTTCCAAAACCTCTCCAGTGTTTGATACAGCTGAATACTGGTATCACACTCTTCACATCATGTTACATCACAAAAACTCTTTACCCTCAGTTCCACATCTCCTCCTCTGGTTTTAATTCCTGTCTGTAAATAAAGTCGGCAGTGCTGAGTGTGGTGCTGGCAGGCTGTGTATTTGGAGTATTTGGCACGGTGCCAAAATCAGCTCTTTCCTATGCTGTCAGAAACAGGGCAGAATGTCTTTGGCACCCAAACGCTTTGCTGCACAGACTCCAGTTTCGATTTATTAGCTTGGTTTTAAAATACAGTTAACATAAAATCATATAATGTCCTATAACTTTTGCACAGGTCACTGTTCATTGTGATCAATGTTCATTCTTTAGAATATTCTGAAGGATTTTACAGGCGGATTCTTTAATACATTGCTCATTTATTTGCTAAAAACGTATTTGAAAATAATTTAATAATAACAGTGTGGGGATCAAGGCTGTGCAGAGATCTTTAAAGATGCAGATGCTCAAATGTAATAAATAAATAAATAAGTAAGGAAGTAAGTAAATAATTAAATAAATAAACCAACAAACAAATGTTGACAATGCTTCATTTTCCTTTCCCCATAGAAAAAAAACTGTAAGAATATCAGTAAACTGGCAAAAAACAAATCATATTCACTTTTAGGGTTGGGTTCCCACACTGGGACCAAGTTGGGCTTTATATTTCCTTTCAGTGGAAAATCTCCTTTGAAAGTCCTGTGTAGTCCAGGACTAGGCTTAATCCCTGTCCTGGAAACTGGCCTCGCCCTTAAATGTAGATAGTTTCCGAATTTTTGTTATTGTATATATACTCCCACTTTTATTTGGGTAGTACTTTGGCACACCTTCACTTAGGCATCACTTCTCCATTTGAAAACCATTTCAATCTGGAAAACTTTAAATACCTGTCAAACCTATAAGCTATGTGTAAGTTATAGCAAAATATAAGTATATAATCCTTATATGTATAAGTATGTGTATGTTTGTCTGTTGCAGGGACCCTGCTATATAAACTTTGACCGTTTCCCATATGATAAGACCCTGGCGGAGGAGGAGTTTTCAGGGTGGGATCGAGATTTTTGAACAGTGGCCTCCTCCTTTAGCTTCCCAAACATTGTCCGGAACCATCAGAAGAATCCCAGTGCTGTGCTTGACTACGAGACATGGCAGTTAACCAAAGATATGCAGCAGTACCTAAGCGTAAAGACTGGTGGAACACCTTTGTCTCAAAGGTTTTTGATAATAGAAATAGCGCCCTCTGCTGGAGGGTTTTTCATGTTGTTTAGTAACTTAAAACAGTGACATAATTTGACTGTTCACACTGTTTACACTTCACCTGAAAGGAAAAGCTGACAGAAAAGTGCAGAGATGAGCGTCGTTTTACACCTAAAGACATCAGTGTGAACACAAGTGGATAATATGTCATGAATATCCAGCATTTTTCAGCCTTATCTTTATCTGGTGCAGTTTTGGTGTTTTTCAAACGCACAGTCAAACACAAGAACTGACCCAAAAATGAACCAGTGGAACTTCTGGCTGTAGTTTGAAAGACGGGTGGAACCATTACAATAACCACTCTAACACATCTAATGTGACTAATTATTCACTAACAAGTATGAAACATGAGCAAAATCATCATAAATGTACTAAGTACTAATTATGAAAATAGCAGTTAGATCATTAACATACCATAGTTTACATTCTGTTGCTCTTACTGGTCATGTAATTTAGCTTGGAGACTTTGTCCTCACCTGAAACAGTAAGGAATTCATAATATTGCCATTAGCTTCAATTTCAAGTATTACCAAAGACACAGGAGAGGGACCTTGAGTACCATTAGGTCCTGTTTGTACCAGATGGAGCAAACAAACATTGGGTTGAAAAGTAATGGAATATTCCTTTAAAGCATGATTTGAGACGATGCATATATGCATCAAATTTTGGCAGAAAGAGGCACTTTCAAAGTTTATCTTCCTGAGCAGATCCGCATCTGTTCATATTGCACATCTGGACTTTATGATTTGAAGGCTGTAGAAAGGTCAGCAAATCCCTAATCATTTAATAAAAGCAGAGAAATGTCAGTAATAGACGGGTTGCAGATTTGTTCATTTTATTCCTAAACTTATGGCCTACTTTAAAGGACCCAAGTCCTACATTGTCCTTGTATCTTCTTTCATTGACATCCGCTCATGTTTGGTTTAATGCAGCAAAAAATCATTTTTACATGACTATGATTAAACAACCTGTTTTGTTATTGTGCCTTTAAGTCCGATATATACATAGTTGTCTGTTTAAAAAAGTAAAGTGGCCATTTCACATTTTCCCTTTTTCGAAGGCCATTTCATCACCATCACTCTCCCCCTTCCCACAGTCAAGAACTACGATTGACAAATAAGATCCAACAGTGAAACACATGTCCCCAACATGCCCCCAACCACCAACCCCCAACCCCTCCCCACCAAGCCCCTCTGGTTGTTAAATATGATTGCCACAACCCTCAACAACCCCCTCCTCTCACAAGTCGACAAATGAGACCATAAGACCGCCATTTCCCACCCCTCAAGACAAGGGGCACGAAAAAAGTCTGATTGGCTGTTCTGTAATGTGCCTTATTCAAAAACCAATCCGTACTGAGACACTTCTTTTAGTTTGAGCACGGACAGGCAGATTTAAACAGCTATATGTTTAACAGGCCTTGAACACACCCAAATATACTCTTTTTATGATACACACTGGCTTGTATTTTTTTGCAAGTAACTTACCATATAAAGACTCTGTGGGCTGGAGAGTGAATGCTGTGGTAGAAAACTGTAATGATTTAGGGTCAGGCTGGATGTAATCATTAGATCGAACAGGTTTAATGCCAAAAAAGAAATAACAACACACAAAAACAAAGGGTCTGGGGTTCACAAAAACACGTGAAAATACAAAAACACTCGAACAGGAGCACAGCAGAAAGGGGAAAATGCACAGGTTTAATAAAGATACAAGAAAACCAACACACGTAGAAATGACAAGAACAGAGACCCAAAAGAGAGTTTACCAAGAGCAGAGTTACAAGAGGTTTTACAAAGAATCCACAAACACAGACTGAAATACAATTAGAAAAGACACATAAACAAAGCCAAATGGAGAATGTAAACAACAACAAACAAGAAAACAGGGAAAGACAGAACTTTACAAAAAACAGAAAAAGACGGAGAACGTCACAGGAACTTTGCCAGTGGTTTCACACCAAATATGAGCCCTTTAATATATCTTGCCGAAGAAGGCTGGAAGAAGCATTGTGATGCTCATGGACAAAATCTGAATAATGCGTAATTAGAATAGACTATGGACTCTGACTCATTCCACTATGTTCCTGTGTGAGGAAGCGCTGCAGCAGCTCAGCAGACAGAGACACATTTACATGGCTGAAGACTCCAAAGTGTGTCTGATTGTAAGTCGGTTCACACCAAACACATCATCAACCACTTTATCAGAAAACCCTGTGGCCCATCTGTTCATGCCCAGTTTGTGTGTTCCATCCTGTAGCTCTTCATGACCACACTTGACCTGGCAGAGACACTGAGACTGATTACACTCATTCCAGCTCCACACACACTACTGCAATGCCACTGCCAGGTCAGTATCACAGCCATGAATCTGAATAATATCAGGTCAGCAGCGGACAAAAACTGACCAGTGATGAACCAGGCAGAGGAAGGCTGTTGCTGTTAATTGAGCACTTAGTCGACCTATAAGTAGGTGTTTCCAATAAAGTGGCCAACGAGTGCAGGTGTTTCCAATAAAGTATAATAAAGTCTATTAAAGTTCATTAATTCATTCATTCCTTCATTGACCTGTCTATTTTATCACTTTCATTCAATCTTTCTACTTTAGTTCTTTCTCTCTCGCTCTCTTTCTTTCTTTCTTCCTTTCTTTCCAGGTCAGTCATTCATTCATACCTTAATTAATTAATTAATAATTCATTCATTTATTCATGCGTAAATACATCCGTCTGTCCATTTCCATAATGCATAAAACCATCCGTTTTCTTTCTTTCTTTCTTATTTTCTTTCTTTGCTTTTCTTTTTTGATTCTTTCTTTGATTCTGTCCTAAATTAATTAATTGATTAATTGATTATTCGTCCCTTCTTTCTTTCTTTTTCTCTTTCACTTTCCTTCTTTCCTTTTTTATATCTGCTTTCTTTCTTTCGTTGGTCCTCTTTTATTCAATCTTGTTGTCATTTTTTCTTTCTTTCTTTCTTTTTTCTTTCTTTCTTTCTTTCTTTATTTCTTTCATTTGTTTGATTCTTTCCTTCCCTCCATTCTTCTGATCTTTCTGTCTGCTGTGAATCAGTGTTTAACTGTTTCCAGTGCTGATAAAAATGAAGCTGCTGCTCCTGTGTGGCGCATTCATGAACATCTAATCTAAATTATTTATACTGAAGCTAAATCCGACAGCCTGAGACGCGAACAAGCACTGTCGCCGTGGTTCTGCCTCTCTCCCTGAGTGATGGACTAACACTAGTGATGCGCTAACACAGTCTGAGGCAGGCCCAGAAAGTGTCTGCCTAAAAAAAGAGAAAGAAAAAGGGAGAAAATGACATTCATTAAAAGAGAACATTTCCTGAGGCATCAGCATTGATGAAAGGTGGGGGAGAATAGAAGACCTCCCGCTAATCTGGAGCTGAAAAGCTGCTAGAAGGGATGCAGCAGATTAGCAATGACAAAGCTCGGGGTGCATGATGGATCAGTAGCTGATATTATTCTCGGAGGAAACTGAAACTTTAATTCTTAGAAAGTGAAAGTTACTGATGTCTATACCAATGCAGTTACACATTTACTACATAGTTAGTTGCATAGTTAAGTACATTTACATTTGTTTTGCATTCTATATTGATTAAACACACTTTTCTAAGCTTGTTTCACTGTCACTAATAGGAAATATTGCAAAAATGTAAAGCAGGACTACACAAAATGACTACAAACAAAAATCCGTACCTTTTCATCAAATTCAAATTATCCATCCATCCAAGAACCATCCTTTACATTTTTGCCATGCATTGAAACAAGCAGACAACAGTGTGTTTAATTAACACACAGACACATCTAGAGACAATTTAGCATCTCCAAGTCACCTGCATGTCTTTGGACTGTGGGAGGAAACTGGAGAATCCAGCAGAAACCCAAGCAGAACAAGCAAAATCCACAGAGAATGGACCTGGAATCAGCCAGGTATCGAACACAAGACCTATTTGTTACCCTCTGTGCACACCCCAAACTGTAATAAAATAAATTTCCATAATTTGCTCTTCAGAACATGTAAGTAAAAGAAAACTACACATCCAGTTATTAGATTATTAAGTGATACCGAATGTTCACAAGAGTCTGATATGCTAATAATCTAATTAGGCCATTGAAAACTCATCATTCCAGCCATCTGAGGTCAAAGAACACAAGGTTCATGTCATGCTTCTGGAAAATGTGAGGTGCCCTGATCAGCCTTTTTCCTTGCACTGTAACAAAGGATGGGTTACTGTTACTGACTTCTCTGTATCAGTGCAAACCTTGGAAGCCTTTTCCTGAACCCACAATGTTCCAGTAGTTTTGCTGCACTTATCCAGCCTGGCTGCGCTTCTGCTGGGCCGCTTTGTGCTGGAGCGAGAGTCTGATAGGTCCTGTCTGTGGTCTGCACACAACAACATGTACAAAGCACACACACACACCAAACACAATATGATACACGCTGTCCCTTTAATGAATGGTTTCTATAGCAACCCCACAATTCTGCCTCCCGACTTCCCTATGCTTTGGGAGTAAGGGCTGGTGGAGAGAGAACTTAGCAGCAGATAAATACCTCAAATGTAGGATTCACGGGGGGAAAGCCAATTAAAGGGGATTGGTACGTCTATCCATGCTGTTCTCACAGAGTTTATTTGTAGAGCTGTATAATAATTTTGAAATGCCATCGACCCAGCATAAATCTTTGCGTAAAGCTTATAGTTTGACACAGCAGTCTTTGCACTTTGCAGCAGATTTGGTCCATTCAGGCCGCTGAAACAACAGCTCTGTGGTTGGACCTGCTCTTGCGGACTGCATGTGTCTGTGTGATAAAGCATGTGTGGTCTACATTTTATGGAACCGTGAGCTTTAGCAGCAGTGGTGCAAAGGGTTATAGTAACTCATCTGGTGTACGAAAGGGAAGCAGTGAAAAAAACATTTTAGCTGCAGATCCACAAAACTGCTCCAGTCTCAGCAGGGCAGTCAGTGTTGGATGCAGCTCCTATATTTCTAATCATCAACTGCTGGAAACATTATCAACCTTTGTTAAATCAGAGTAACTTTAAGATGCAACTCAGTAGAGGCAACCAGACTCTGAAGCAATGATTTACTGAAAGTCTCTGAAAGTCTTTACTAGTTTTTGAATACTTTATAGCACTTACTACAGAATTTACAAATGTTACTGTATAATGTGTGATAACTGGTGAATAATTAATATAATAATAGTAATCACAGAATATTTTGTTACTGAATACATTTCTGAAACATTTATAGTAATCACTGAATAATTTAAAGCAGTTACTGAATAATTGATAGTAGCAAATTAATCATTTATAGTAATTATTACAGTAGATACTGAACAATTTGTAGTAGTTACTGAATAATTAATAGTAGTTTGTGAATAATGCAGAGTACTGGATAATGAGTATTAAGATTAATTACTGAATAATAAGCCTACATATTTAGTGTTAATATAATTTGGGGTAATGTTTAGATTGGGTTTATTTCACCTCACCCATCCCCACTCAACCATAGTGGTCCCTTCCAGTCCAAGTTAAGATTAAAAATGAAAAATTACCCAACATCCTTTTTCCTTATCCTGCAGCAGACAACGAGTGGATTTACCTCAGAGAACCTGTTGACAGCCTTCTCCAGACTCCATCCAGTTTATTTAGGGTCAGTTCCATTCTCCTCCAGTTACTCTGATTCTACTTTTGTCCCCAGTTTTGTAGTTCTTAATATAGCAGGTCTCTCCCTGATCACACCACAGTACTCCCAGTAGAAGAAGAGCAGCATGCACTGTATTCAAATGTGAGTGATGGCCATGCAGCTGTCAACTGCCTGCTCTGTAAGGCTCGGCGTGAGAGCATTTATACTGCTCTGAACATATAAAGGTCAGGCTGACTTTCATCTGTTGGCCAGTTAACACAGCAGGGGACCTGCCACACTCTCCATGACCACACAGAGCCAGTGAAAGAGTCCAGTCAGGTGACGGAAGAACATTTTGTTCACTTTACAGATTTCCATTTCATTCATAAAATATGTATGAATATATTTTCATATATATTGGCAGAAAGAGAGAGAGAGAGACGTATATAGTAATATATAAAAATATAATATATAAAATATATATTATTAGAATAAACACAGTAAATACTGTAAATACAGAATTAAAGTGTGACCTATGTAAAAGTACCAACGTGTGTATTTAGACTTACATACAACTGCACGTATGTCACCACTACTGGAAAAAAAAAACATTGCATCACCAAAAAAGTAACTTTATGGGGAAGAAGACAATATTAATAGTGATTTATTATTGTAAATTAAAATGGTGAGATCTCTTTGTTGCTTTGAATCTTTTTTATTGGCCCATTTTGCTTCACTGTTTTATGCTTGGTGGGATCCAGCAGATTCACTGATTCTGCTCAGAAGAAAATTAGGCTTGGGGACCTTCACAACAGCAGAATAACTGATTTTCTTTTATTTAGCCTGTCTGAACGTGTAGAGAATGGATACTTGTTTGGGGTATGATCTGCTTTGCTGGCTTACTAATGCAATATATACATTCATAAATGTATACATTTACAAATTTCTGTCAAATACAACAGCCTAAGTATTTTTAGTCTTCTACTTTTTCAACAAGTTTGCTTTAAGTCACTGATTGTTAGCTCTGGTCTATAGGTCTGAGTGAAGGACAGTACATGTTCAATATCTGCTTACAGTCTATACATATTTTTCATATGTTTGCGTTTTGTCATTTTTTTCCCTTGACGCCCTCTTATAATTATGATTTAATGCATCAAAAACCACTTCCATCCTTTAAAATAAAAACTTCTTTGGTACTATGCCTTTAAGACTGGCCTCTGTTTTGGCTACCCTGACTTGAACTTCATTTAAAAAAACAAAACAAAAAAAAAAACAGTAAATACTGCAACACTGCTTACAACGTCCCCTTAATCTGTTAGAACACTGCCGGTTGAATATGCAAATACATGTAAACACATTGTTCTATTTTTTGTGACATCACAAAAGCTTAAATTCAAAACAGGCTATTTTAACAGCTTAGGGTCCATCAGTGGACTGCATGGACTGAGCAGTGAATGTAACTGATTAAGAGAGAGAACAGTTTAGTGTTCCATGACATGGGCCCTTTAAAGTCAATGAAGCATCAGGGTCGCCATTCTGTCAAGTTGTAGCTTTCAACCTCACTCCATATGAGATTAGCGAGTTGTTTGCTCTCTTGAAAGGCTTCTGAAGGCAGAACGCGTGAAACACAAAGCCATCTCCGTCGCTTGGTTAAATTAAAAAGGCGCCGTAATCAAGTACCTGTCTCTGAGCTGCAGCAATTACCTGCAGCTACTAGACAAAACAAATCCCGGCCCGCGGCTTCGCCCCGCTGCTCAGAGACCTGCCAGCTCAGTTCATTTGGACCTGTGGAGATAAAATCAGTCATTTGGCGCGTTTGAGAGATCTGTAGTGACTCACACTTGTTGCATAATGTTCGTTCAGGAAACATCAAATTAACGCTGTATGACAGACCTGTGGGTGCTGCTGTTGTCTGGAACTTGAAAGAAAAAGAACAACAGAACATTCTTTACTGGATGAAGAATACAAAGCCTGTTGTAATATGGAAGGTAACATGTTAAATTGATTGCTAAGTTGGTTGTCACTGGTAGTAAAGTGATAGCATAGCTTAGACTCCACTTATAGTTGGGCCTTAGTCATTTATTCATTATGTGAAAGGTGGAGAAACACCCTGAACAGGCGGTCAGGCCTTCCCCTTATTCCAAATGCACTTGATCAGCCAAGCCTTTAGCATTTGGCCACCAAAATTTTCTTTACTTTTGTCCCAGCGCTAATGCAGCTAGCAAGTAATGGAGGTTTATGTGCTAGCTATTGGCACTGTGCTAGCTTTTATTTCTTCTGGCTGAGCAAGTAGAGACACTCATTGGGGCATGCTCTGCCATTCTGGCTTATTAATGCAATATATACATTTATTATTGGCTTTATGTTTGCATTTTGTATGTTTTTTCCCTCTAATCTCACATATGACTATGGGTTCATGCACTAAAAACCACTTCCAGCCTCTATTTATGCTTTAAAATAAAATCCATTTTTGGTACTATGCCTTTGAGACTTATGTAAATGACCTCTGTTTTGAGTGGCTGCCCCATCTTGGGATTCATTCAAAAAAAAAAAAAAGGCAAAAAACAAAAAACAAAAACAAGCCAGACTCCTTACAACTATGTGTTTAAAGCACATAGGATGAATATGCACATATATGTAAATATAGTCCACTCTGAAACACTCCATATCACATATATGAAAATTCAATTCTGTTCAATTCAAAAGAAAAGCATAAATTTGCTTGACAAGAAGAGGCTGCTGACTTTACTACATTAAATGTTTAAGGGTGGTCTCTTCCACAAGCAGAACAGCAGGGGGCACTGGGACAGTAATGGGAGGGGTTTTGGTTGTCCAACGCGTCTTGGAGAGATGGATGCGTTACACTGATATTACATGTAGCTCAAACGCATCTCAGACTTCCCCCTGAAGTGGTGTGAGTGACTGGATTTATATCTGGTTTAAAGAGGTGTGTTTAAAACTACATGTTCATGTGCCTCAACCTCATCCAGATATAACCATAATACTGAAGATGCATGAGGCAACCAGGTGTAAACGTGGTCTTAGCTGATCAGGCTGAAATTGTATATTTTATTTTTGACTGAAATATTGCTTTAATTTACAGAGCTGGTTTTGCCCTAATCTTACTTTTTTTGCATGAGCTGCTCACCTAAACCACCAGGACCCACCGTGCATGTCATGGGAAAGAGGTATATATTGAGAAGTACTGAAATGTGCCTCTGAAGCTCAGCCTTGCCATATGCCGTATCATGCTTGAGTGTTAATCATATCATTCCGCTCCGGCCTTGATCCTGTGCTCAAATGGCTGCTGTCCAAGTGCACGTTTATTTCGTCCCACATTTTCAAGATATCACCATACTGCAAATGCAAAGACAGAGCAAAAGACAGAAAGAAGTTTTGATTAAAACCCACTTTAATTACTGATAACTTTAATAAGTCTCTAACAACTGTAAAATTACATGACTACTGTTGATGTTTTCATGTTTTCATGGATTACAGTAGTAACTTATGGAGATTTACTTATGCAATGACAGCATTCGAACAAACAGGACATTTTGTCCCATAACTTTATTACACATGTGTAAAGGGTGGACTGTAACACGGGGTGTGTAACTACCGGAATTGTGAGAGTATAGGACAGGAATTTTCCACATACGTAGCTTGTTGTAGTGGGAAGCTTGTGTTGTGAAATGATGTACGTCGCTCTGGACAAGAGCGTCTGCTAAATGCCGTAAACGTAAATGTAAACGTAAACGTAACCCTAATCTGGTCGAGCACCTACGAGAACCCCAAACTGAGAAAATCCCTTTTAAAGATTCCCCTGCAGTCCATCAACATTGTATTTTATCAGGAGGCAGCAGAGCTCAGTGTAATAGCTTTAAAACAACCTGCTATTTTATTCATAAACACCTATAGACACTGGCCCACATATCCTCAATTATTACTCATACACATCATTTCAAAGGTATAATCAATAAGAATAATATTGTTTTACTATCTGTGCTCAGCCAGATGGTTAACATACTGCAGGCCTTTTACAGGCACTCCTCTCATTTTCACTTTCGTTTTTTAGAGCGGTTGAAATATAATCACTTTGCACTTATACCTGGTGTTTCAATGACAGCCAGATGGTCTTTATTCTTCTTCTTTTGCAGTGAAAGAATAGGAATAGTGAAAGTAACATGTCTAGTCTGTTAACCAGTGCTTTGCCCCATCAGTTTAATTTTTTTTTTAAACAAATAAGGACTCTGGTTCTGGAAACTACAGAAAGGACACACTCAAAATGTTATAAAAGCTCATTTTTTCACTTTTCTGCAAAACAGATGTCAGTAACCTCCCTCAGATTTCCGTAGGCCGCCACACATATGGGGAAAAAGCTGAAAGAAGGCAAATGAAGGAAAAAAATAACTAATAACTACATTAATGATCCATCACTTGCTTATCCAGTTTTTTTTTCTAAAAGGTTCTCACAGTCTTTCTCAAGTTCTATCTCTTCATGCTGTTTAAATATAAAGTCCACTCCAGGTGTGAAAGGCCTTTTACAGCCCATTTTACAGTATAATTTAATATTATTTTCACTGTCCCTCTCTATTAGAACTGTCCGCTGAGTGTGATGTAATTACACTATAATTGCGCTAACTGAAGTGCATGTGTAGTAGATCAGTCAAGGTCTTCTCCAAGTCTAATCTATTTATAGACACACTGAAAAGGCTGTCAGCTCTAATTATAGTAAATAACACAACAACGCTGCCATGGGGGGCACAGACGGCACGTGCTGTGCATTAAAACTCACATGTTCACCTTTTTTTTATATGTAATGTGAAAGATCATGTGTTCCGATATCCACCCCTGTTCGATGGAGGTTATTCAGCATGAGTGGATATTATATTGTATTATATTATATTATATTATATTATATTATATTATATTATATTATATTATATTATAAACCCATACCTTTTGCACTGTAGCTAAAAAAAGAAATCTTCTAAAAATATATAAATAATCGCACAGCATTGAAAATTGACCAGCGCATTTAAACTACTGTATTGTTTGTTGATTGCCCTTTAAAATATATGGAAATTATAATGACGTAAAGCACAATAGATGCTAATAAACAGGTTGGATTGAAGATGGACTAACTGATGTATTGGCTTTATTTAAGCATGAATTGTGTTTATAACCACTACTTTTAGTCAGCATCTAACCTGTGTTACCAATAAATGATGAGCAAAAGATTATGATGTATAATACACAAACGTGCTGTGGGACATGCTTCGTTCGGCCACTGAATTATTTAATAAAGTAGTGATGGGCAGCCAGTGAATTAACAGTTATTAGCCTGATGAGGCCCAATAAAGACAATAAATTTACATGTCTGTTCATTTATCCACATTGTCAGTGTCAGTGAATCAGGAATCTAAACATCTGACTAAAACCTTCTCCAAAATATGTGTTTATATATATACTTAATAAATACCTAAATGTCAGCTACTCTTAGCATGTAAAACAACTGTTTGACTTACAAGTTGAAAATATGTTGACATGACATTTAATTGCAGTCTATTTGGAAATGCATAGCAATGTATCATTGTGTTCAGTGTATGTTCAGCTATGTTACGTTAGTGATGCAGCAGTTTTTCCCTTAATAAAAGTCAAGATGCATCTTCTGAACCAAATTTAAGTTGAGCCTTTGAATCTCTATGGACATGCACTTAATCCAGTAATCAGTATTTGGCATCTGCCCAGCACGTGTGCCAGTTGTACCATGTGTGCATCCAAAGCATCCAAAGATTAAGTGTATTTTGCAGTATGAAAGCTCGGCCTGGGACGCTACACCATATCTTAACAAACACCATGCAAGAAATGATGGTGACTTTGAAATGTCCGCTTTGAATGCACAAAGATCAATTCTTCATCAATAAGACCAGCTACAAAAGTTTTTTTGGGACATTTTTATTTTCATTGTACAACCATTTACATAAGAGCCTATATAAGTGCTGCCAATGCTCCATGTACATTGGGTTTCACCACCATTGCTGCTACGTAAAAAAGCAGCAAGCTGGCACAGGTAAGTGGAGCTGGCACAGGTAAGAAGAGCTGGCACAGGTAAGTGGAGCACACTCAGTCTCTGCAGGACAGGGTGTGGGAGTATTCCTACTAACCAATCACAAATAGTCATGTGGGAACACTTCCCATATGAATAAAACTAAAATGTGCTCTTGTGGCTGAGGATGAATGCTTAGCATGAATATTACTGATGGTGGAAATGAACGAGATAGTCAGGAACATTTTGGTTCATGCTGGTTCTATGTAGTGCTCGAGGCAGAGGTTTTTGAACGCAAGAGCACATTTTCTATGTCATTAAGCATCAAATCCTTTTTGGAGTGAACAGTCCAATCAGCAATAACTGCCTTTACCTTTAAATGCTGTTCTCTTGTATATTATTTTCTTCTATATGAAATTTACATGATAACCTTATATGCCAACCAGTTTTTAGACTGTCCTGTGTGGGCATGTGCATCTGAGGCCCACCCACACAGTGATGGAATTGATTTAATCTGTCAGTGTAGAATGTTTATAGAATGAACACCATGAATTATACAACTATGTGTTTAGCTCTCAAGAGGCAGAGCTGTCTAAGTGTTACCCTGATCACTGAGAGGTCATGTGTTTGATCACCAACAAAGCCACCGTTGGTTGGAAGGTTCAGGAGAGTTGGTTTTCTCTCCAGTTATGGGTGGGTAGGATTGTTCTCCCTATCTCAACATCCCTCAACATGGCAATTCAGTATGGCCATCTATTAGCTTAAATAATAGAATTGGTATTTAGTGTTCTCCTCCAAGCATGTTAAGGTGTCCGTTGCATTAGTGGCAGTTTAAAAAGATCAGATGTGTCTCAGAGGAACCAGTGTTGGTAGTATTGCATTACTGGGGGAAGTCCTAGCTAGTGGGTGGAACTGAACACGACTAACTTCCATGCAACAACCAACTTGCAAATATTTCATGGAATGCAGCCCACTCAGAGGGGTGAGGTTACCAAGGTTATGTCCCATGGTAATAAAGCCTTGCTCCAGAACTGTGTAAGATATCCAGGGCTTCAGGAGTTGGAGATTACAGAGACATTGATAATACAGAGCAGAACATGTAATAGAAAAAGAACTTTATTGTGTTTATTGGGTTATTTGAAAAGTCTAATGTTATTTAGATACAAGAAGTCATCGACACAACTGATGACTTGGTGAAACTGTTGTGTCAGATTCTCTGTTATGTCTGAGACACACAAAGAAATCTGATCTACAAACACTGGCAAGACACAGTAAACATGCAGCTGAAATTAAATTAGTCCATTTGCACAGAATATACACAGGAAGAAAGTTCTGCACAGCAAAAACAGCCGCCAAACTCTTTAGTCTCTGTAAACATCTCATCTAAGTACAAAGTGGTCTAAAAATTGCTCTGGTGATTTGAACAGTTCAAGCAGATTGTAAAAACCACAATGCGCTTCATGCCTACATTCGTGAGAGATCTCGAGAGATGTCTCTTTGTCTGAGAGAAAAGCTTGAGGTACATTCATTATGATTTACTATACCGTGTGTCCAAAAGTTTGTAGACGCCTCTTTCATCCAGTGTTTCTTCTGAAATCATAGGTGTTAACAGGGGAGGGACAGCCTCTGGGAGGCTTTACACAAGAAGTTGGAACACGGGCGTGAGGATTTGGTTGCAGTCTTGAAAGGATTAATAAGACCAGAGGTCAGGTACTGATGTTGGATGATTTGTTATGGATAACTGCAGTTCCATCTCCACACAGCCCACCAGGGATGAGGGGGTATTGGTTGGTGGTAATTTGTCAGGTTTGGTGTGGCTGTAGGTCCTCCAGAGACCCATTTTAGTGGTCACTGTTTCTAAACTAAATGCAAAGGGGCTTCCAGATACTTTTGGACACACAGTGTAGCTAAATGGTCAAGACCATGATATTGGGTGTTGATCACCCCCATCTGTGTCTACAGCTCAGTTGAAGCTACTGTTAGACTGGGACTAATAAGGCCTACAACAGGGGCACCTTAGCAAAGTGTTGAATGGGCACTGTACACAGATTTAGTCTTTGGTTGAATTATGTGTTCAATGGGAATGTTCTATTTGTCTTTGTCTACCTTTCAGTCCTAGATTAGTCTTAAAGTGATATATTGGCCAAAAAAATGTCATAGTTTTCCTTCCCGTTTCTTCAAACTTAGTCAGTCAGCCAAGTCGTGTTTAGTGTCCTTAATTCTGCACTGGAGATAGGAAGCTTATACAAATAATGGAAGTTACCACTAATCTGTGGCCGACTTGTCCAGATTAATGCCTAAATAGCCCAGGAGGAAAGTTTTTCAGTTGTACACAAAAACCAAAGAACATTATGGATATGGAAATACTACACAATATAAAAATATAAATCCAATTCCACAACAAGCTGCATAAAATCACATTGAAACTGACAATGTAGGGTCCAAGAACTGCCTACTTGAACAGCACTATTTGACTCAATGCAAACCAGCTGAGCGTTATTTTAAAGCTTATGTCATTTACTTCCTACTAAGGGCTTTCAGCTAAATTATTGAAAGACAGCTATTTCATACTTAGCTATGTCATATTTTGGAATATCCAATGCAGTGCAAATTTCACTTCTCAAATACAATATCTGCTGATAGCACCTGGGAGAATGTTACTAATGTAATGCCTTTCACCGATGTACCTGGAACACAAGATATTTTTTTTCTTGAATGACTGGTCAACTAGGAAAGTTGTGCAACCCCTAGTTTATATCCCACCAATTAGCATCCTTGCAACCATGCAAATGAACAGAAGTACAGACAAAATTCAGGTTGCTGGGACTGTTTTTATCACATATTTTCAGTTAATTTTCATAGATAACAGCAGACACAGTGCCTGAAACTTCAATAAACCCCATAAACATTAGCTCTAATGATAAAACTAAAGAGGCAAACTTCAGACGCCAAACATGCATTGGCTGATCAACTCCATTTGGGGTAGGACTGTATACTTTTTTTTGGCATATCACTTCAGTCTAGAGTCTAGACCAAATTGTATGTTATACTCACTTCACTGAGCCGCTATGACTTCCTTCCCCCAGCCATGTAACCTAAAGCTGGCGGTGTGTAGAACTTCACCTTTAGACATGTCCCAATGGGTAGAATATAAATTTATGATGATGCTCATACACACACACACTTGCACACACTCACACACATACACCCCAAAGGCTGCAGACTTCCCTTTATGTAACAGTAGGTCTTAGCAAGCAACAGAAAAAAAATTCTCTCTCTTATTTCCTTTCCTCTCTGTGACAGGAGGGCTTGCTGTCACATCATATCAAACTTCAAATGCAGAGGAAATCATGGGAGCGAACTCTCTGTAAACTTTTAGCATAATCCAACTCAGCTTCCAGTCAGAACTGTGGGCCAGACCGCAGCCTTAGAGCTTGTCTATAGCAATACATGCAGCATCCTTCCAGTTTTATGCATGAGCATCCTATTCACATACTTAGATTTTATATTTGTTTAGGAAGATTGGGGAACTGTTTTAAACAGTATATTGGAGATTAGATAATGCTACAATCTTTAAATGCTTCTTAAATGACTCTTGGCTTGGATGTACAGTTGTAGGAAAAAATCAGTATAAAATCAGTCAGAAACAATATTTTGCCATTTCCATTCAACTCTCAACATACCATTCCTAAACCAGTTAGAAGACAATGAATAGGTGGTTACACAGCATATAGGCCTAATTTAATTCAAAAATAGTTTTGGAAAGCTATTAGCTTTATTATTAAAGCTGTTATTAAGCTAGGTCGTTAGATCAAAATAAGTAGGAATGCAGTGTTAACGGATTGTTGATTGGAGCTGCTAAAGTTACAACACATTAAGAATGCATTAATGATGCAAAAAGTGATCATTATTATTTAACAGCATCGATGTTCTTTCCTAGTTTAAACAACCTAAAGTACAGCAGGCTACTTGTGCACTGTTGCTTTGAAAGAACTGTGATTGCTCCCTCTCATTCATATACAGCTTTTAAATGTCTTTTTAAAAACATCTTTGACAGACGGTGCTGGAAAGCGCTTGTATTAGATCTACGGATAAATCAACAAGCAGCAAACTAACAAAAGCAATGGAAAGCAGTGGAAAGCTCCAGTTCCCCCTCCAATCCACAAGCTGTGTAAATGAGAGAGGGAGGCTAAAATCAAAGAGGAGCAGATATCGGGGACTGTATATGTGAGATATACATATATATACCTTCACTGACTGTATACATGATAAATATGATATATACACTCACTGACTGTATATATGATACATTGGTGATGAAAACTAGACACTGTGTTTACTCCAAGGAGATCACCTGATGTGAATGTTCACATGTATGTAAATCCTGCATGCATGTGATAAAAATAATGTTAGTGGATTATTAAAAGTAATAAATATATTCTGGTAAAGCTCATTTTGTTAACTCAAATTGATGTAACTAAATGCACTTCTGTTAAATGGACAAAATGTGATCATCACAACTAATTATTGTAAAATGAATTAATCAATTAATGTGATGTTTATATAAAAACATTTTGAAGTTTCAAGGTAAGACAGAAATAATAAACTAATTGATGGCATGGAAAGAAAAGAAACATTAACCAGTGAAGAACATTTCAACACACATTCGCACATACAATTCACAATATAAGGTTTTTAACCTAATAGGTTCTTTAGGGACCAGAACTGTTTTTGACACGCTTTTTCTGAAGAGTGCAGACAGACAAAAACTTATCTTTCAGAGGTACCAAAATAGTGCTGTTTCATGATTTGGGAAAATGGGTTTTGGCTGTTTTAATAAGATAGGTGCCTCCTGTGCAGCTGCTTTGCTTTCTCTAAATATAATAAACCCTGTCTCACTGAACAAAGCCACCCAAAGTCTCTTTAACATCTGCCAACAAAGGCTACTTACTGAATTTGGCATAAAGCAATGTAAACTATGAATATGTGGACACAGTGCAGAGCATGTTAAAGCCACAGAGAGTATGATTATAAATGCATAAACCACAGAAATGTAGAAGTGAGATATGTAAATCTTTTGTTAAAGTAAACCCCTCCCTTTAACCTTCACTGATCACACCATACATTTTATTTTGACACAAACTTTAGAAAGTCAATGAGATTAATTAAAGTGATTTTCTCTTCTCCTAGTGGAAGAATAACTCAGTTTCTGAATGGTAGGATTTGGAGCTATTTTCTTTGAGTTTTGCCTACGGCCTTGCTGATATTTTGTGTTTAGCTTGGACTTCATAAAATGTTTTGCTTTACAAATGCAAATGCAGTATTTACACTATATGCCCAAAAGTATATGGACACCCCTGTGTGGAGTTCAGGTGTTTAAAAACACACTCATTGCTAACAGGTGTGTTTGCCTGCAGCATGTTAAATCTAGCACATAGCCTGCAGCATGGGCGCCAGAACCATTACACTTTTAAAAATCATTCGTTTCGTCCACCCACTTATCCACCCAGCAATTTGCATGAAGGAAACACATGAGACGTGGAGTGCAGAGATCCAAACTACCTATGGGAGAAACATCAGCCCAAGAAATGTGAATGAACAGCTTTATGAAATGGATTACCATGGCTGAGCAGCTGCACACAAGCCTAAGAACACTACAGGCAATGCAGAGTGTTGGCTGGAGTGGTGAATCATGCTTTGCTATCTGGCAGTCTGATGGATGAATCTAGGTTTGGTCAGTACCAGGAGAATGCTACCAAACGGAAAGCATAGTGCTAACAGTAAAGTTTGGTGGGGGAGGAATAATGGTCTGGGACTGTTTTTCAGGGTTTGGACTCGAACCGATTCCAGTAAAGGGTTATGTTAACATTACAGCATGCAAATAACTTTTTTGGCTTCCAACTTTGTGGCAACAGTTTGGGGAAGGCCCTTCAGCTTAAAGTGAGGTCCTAAAATAAGTTCCCACAGACACACTCCAAAATCTTGTGGAAAGGCTTTCCAGAAGAGTGAAGGCTATTATAGCTGCAAAGGTGTCCAGTATGCTCATATAAATATTATGGTCAGGTGTCTACATACCTTTGGCCATATTGTGTAATTTAAGAAACTCCTACAGGCCTTACTTCATTTTTGCCCTCCTTTGAAAGCTAAGAGTATCCGTTTTACCTTCTGGGCCTTTCTCTGGTTTCACAACATCTTGACATTTCACAATAGGCCTAATTAAGCCAGTAAGCCAGAAGAGTACAAAATGCACTGGGAGTTGTTCCAAAATACTGATTGGAAAAAAGAGTATAAATATACCAGAAAAGTGGGAAAACATATTCAAGTAACATTCAGTAACTTCTCTATTGCCACTTTCCCATTGCTTTGCATATACCTCCTTCAGAACACATAATACCATTCCATATAACATTTTAGACAGCATGTTTAAGCATAAATACAGATTAAGACACAGCAAGATATCTGAATTATAGGGAACAAATCTAATAGTTTTCATTATGAGAGAACATTATAAAACTATTTGACTTTGTTCTAGATGTTGGTACTTATAGTAATCAAAGTGAAATGATTTTGTGGCACCTTCTCACATTACTTCTCGACACAGGCAAAATTATAACTTCATATAAATAAAATGTCTAGAAATAGGCTGAATAATATTCTCATAATAGTCTCAGATATTGGATATATTGCCTACATAAGATGCTTTTACTTTTGCTTATTTCAGAAAAGAAAAAAAATGTAGTGGCCAAGAAAAAGGACCTAAAAATTAGGGCTGTTCAGTTCCAGGAATTCTGCATTCAGATTCTAAGTCAATTCCAAGAGTTGATTCCTAGAATTGCTTCCACATTTGAGATTCAAAAAGTCAAGATTTGAGCTCCTTTAATGGTGATTTAACAGGAAACTGATAGCAAAACTAAACTGCTAAATTATCACAAAGACTTCTGTGTAAATATAACCCAGAAAAGTGTCACCATGGTTATAACCAGCTAAGCAGAATATTTCTGCCACATATTTGCTCATGCAGTGTTGAGTTTGCAGGTCTTGTGAGTGAGAAATGTCACCAAAGTGTATTTTGTACATTACTGTAGTGGCAGAATACTCAACCCAGGTGGCAAATCTGTCTCTTTCACTACAGCAACGCAGCGAAACAGAACATTTTTGTACAGCTTTTGTTTTTACCATAGACATACGAACCATATTAACTGTAAGAATGGATAACCAATCCACTGGGTCCAGTGTCCAGAGGCCTCTGACTGTCAGGGGCCACTGGGGGCCTTAGCCACAAGGCTCCTAAACCATTTTATCGCCAGGGTATTATTGTAGATAATATTTGGATATTGAGATTGGGATAAAATTGGGATGTTATTTTTGTGTTTAAAATGGGATATCTGAAATAGTTCACTGGTTTGCCTTTGGGGTTGACTGTCAGTTCTTAAATGCCTGTCAGTTCACAAGAGTTCAAGGAATGAATGAACTCTTTTTGTGATCAACTCTCAGAGCTTTAGTTGTTTCTGTAAAAAACAAACAAACAAGCAAAAAGCAGATCTAACTTATGAATCTAAGGTATTTAATAGCAGTGTGAAGAGTGGGGTCATTATTTGTGGAGTGTTCTTTTTGTGGTTATTTCCTTCTGATGCTCCTAACCAGTGGTTCTCAATCTCTGGGCTGGAGCTGGATAATGAGATGAGATGAATCAGGTGTGCAAGAGAGCATGAGAAACTCAAAAAGGACTGGGATTGATTGCCACTGGTCTAAGAATATCCTGTGATTACTTTGCCCTGTTGGTTTTGCTAGCAAGCCAATGCTGCAGTTCGCTAAAATTACTGTGTCATTTATAATAGTGTAAAGCCATAGACTCATTCATCATTGTACTGTACCATATTTTCAAGCAAAATTGCAACACAGCCGAGGTAAGGCATGGAACATCATCAGAATTGTACTTTTAATAAGAATTGCCACTGAATGTGCTCTACAGTCACATCTCAGATTTGCACTTGTAGCCTGCGGGGTGAGAAGTGGGTGCGAGTCAGACTATACTCACTTGCCATGCTGTAGTAACCATGGTAATCCTTGTGGGGATGGGAACCTATTTTTTGGGCAAGAGGCTCACTTCCTGTTACCAGATCACCATGGCAACAGCAGACCTCAATGGCCCTCTGGTTAGCTACCTGGAGTTCAGAGTTCAGAATCTCAGAGAAACCCCCTGGCCCATTCCCCCATAGGTGTGGGGGGGTTCTTTGCCTTCGAAGCAAAGGGCACGCATGATGTTAAGGTGAGTTGTGAATTATCGTTAAGACAATAACCAAGCAGACGTTCCAGAAATAGATCAACACATGCAATTAATGTCCTTTAAGAGTTCCATAGGAATTAAGGCACTTCAGTTTTTTTTTTTTCTGACAGTAAAAAGCTGCACTGAACTGCAGGGTTAAAAGATATCAAGGGAACATTCTCTGGTCCAGATATCCTTTCAGTGCACCCGAAACATCTAAAAATAGTTTTGGCCAACGAACACACATTCACCTTGATGCTTCATGGAGCTTCGAGTGGTTCCTCGAACTCAGCTCTCCAATGAGTTCAGCTCACGGTCTCTTTTTTTTAGAGGAGAAAATAGATGACACTTTGCCAAGTCTCTATAGAAGAGCAAGTAGAAAAGGCAAGAGCCGATTGTTCGCTGATTATACAGAGCGGCATTGTGGGAAACCTCTTCATCTGATGCAGACTCAGGGGCCTATTGGGCTCATTGGTGGATTTCTTAAAGGTGTGTAATTCAAGGGCTGCTGTGCAGCACCTGCGGGTTGTCATCTTTCAGGTGTATATTTAGTATTTGTCCTTACATCGGGCTGGTGTGCAAGTGGATTGGTCCCTGAATTAGGAGTCTGTTGGTGGTGAAGGCGATTGAAATTACACCCTTATACCATTGTAACCTTTGGCTAGGATCACAAAACATGCCTTACTGCTCAGTTCTGATTTTGTGCCTTGACTGTATGATCTATCTTTAGTGTGAACAGGTCAACAAAAAGGTGATCCAACAACTAAATTGGTGATAAAAGGATTGCAAGCCACTTCCCAAAATATTGAACAAATCGTCTCTCCACTGACCACAGTCTTTGTCCTCTATTTGTCTTCCTAGTTTCCAAGACAATTAGAACTGCAGCATTTAGGCATTCATATATTATTGCTGATCAGATTAGACCAGATTTTTGGACTGTGATGAAGATTTTTAACAAAAAATGAATTATCTCCCCGAAATTGGTGTCCAGATTCCACCACTTGCAAGATCTCCCCATCACACTGCTGAGGCTAGCAAGCGCTCCCTTCGAGAAACATTAAGCACCACTACATCTTTTCAAAGTGCCATCCTGACAGCTTGAAACGCTCCGAGGAAAACAATGAGTGCCAGTTCCATTGCACCAGTTAACATCTGGCATCACATTTCATGACGTTCTACCCCTGAACAGAGAGGTCCATAATGATTGCCTGGGGCTTAGTTTGGAATGCAACTTACAAAAAGGAATGTGAAGCATCCAGGCAGGGAGATCAGATCTTGGTGAAAAATCAGAGCTGAGCAACAAGGTTTGTAAAAATGGTGTAGCCTCAGTCCTGTTATAAGAACATGTGGGTCTATTTGTGATGCAGCAGGTTCTTCTGAGCGCAGCACAGAACACACTGCCCTGGCAAATGCACTCTCCCTCCATTCCTAATGCAATTTTCATCTCCAGTTCCCTCATTCGGCAATCCTCTAATTTCTCCCTTAGTGATCTCCTCACTTTTCTTATTATTTTCCTCCTTTTTTAAAGCAGTGTTCCGGCAAAGATCACATTTGCAAAGTTTTCCACTCACCCTGAATGTTGTCACTCAGCCAGGTCTGAAATTTGCTCCTTTAGTTCGGAACATGTTTAGATCTTCATTCTAGTTTTAGATTTTCGGAACTGAAGCTTGGTGGTTGTTGGCATGTTTGTGGGTGGAGATGACAATGGTTCCCGCGTGACAGAGACACACACTTCAATGGGAATGATCTCAACTGTTCTTTTTCACAGAAGGAAGCGGAAAAGATAGGAGCTGTTTTGAAAGTTGGATTGTACAAGTCTGGATATGAGCAGACAGCAGCAATCCTTCATTATCCTTCAGTATCTCACTTGAAGCCCTGTCTCAGATTGTCTCCTATTGGCTGGCACATAGTTACTGAAGAGCATCTTCCATCAAACCTTGTGAACTTTGTCAAGCTGTCGAGCAAACGATCTATTTTTGATGGATAGCAAGGTCTCCTTGTGAACAAGGCCTTGAGGTATTGGAGCTACCAGGCTAATGTAGCTAAGTAAGGTTATGTTAGCATCAAGATAACTGCAGGCCTAAATCACACATTTGCTTCAAATTGTGTTACGTTTGTACATAATCTAATAGACTGGCTTATGTTGTTTCTGACACTGTGTGACTGTTTGTCCATGTTACCTTTAAACAAGGACAAATGTATGACTACTTCTTGCCTATTGTGATTTAGGCATGCAGGTTGCACGAAGCTAACTGGTTGAGTATAAGCTTCCATTACTTGTTAGCTACATTAGCTGCTATACAAAACCAAAGTAGCAAACTTCAGACACCGAAACTGTCTTGACTACTGTCTTGATTTGGGATAAAGGGGAACCTTGTCCATTTGATTGGGCAAATGATCACTCAAATATATTTATATGGCTCATGCTGACTATGTCTCTTCACCTTTCTCTCATTTGAGGTGTTCTATAACAGCAATGTCCCGCCGGTCAGCAGCGTACTCCGGGCTGAGGCCGTTCATGAACAGGCTGCCGTTGCGGGACAAGGGGAAGGAGGGGTATGCTTCCCTCTCATCCCCCAGATTGACGGACAGTGTACGTTTGCCCATCTCTTGGTTGGTGGGTGGGTTGTTGAGGCCCAGCTCGGCCGACAGTTTGCGCTTAATGGATGCAGCTCGCTGGAACTTGTCATAGATGTCGACGCTCAGCCGACGGCGAGTTTCTTTAAACTCAGCCGAGACATTGGCTGTCCACTCTGCGGCATGAGCTCGGAACTCACCCACCTGACAGGAAGAGAGAGCAAGAGAGAGAAAGAGAGAGAGAGAGAGACAGAGTTAAACCTCTTAGGTCCTAAATTGAGTATAAGCCTTAAAACACCTCTTAAAACACTAAAACACAGAAAACAGTCAGGATTGCAGACGTGGAGCTGCCAAATGAAACTGATCATATAACAACTTCTACTTAATTATATAATGATGCATTCTCATTCAAACAATCATGCAATGTTAATAAAATGTATAGCAACGTTAAGACTTAGAGTTAAGTGAGAGAACATGAGGTTGGCCTTAACCCCACTGAACTGGTATGAAGGTGCATAGGTGAAGGACAGGTACAGAAAGATGTGAAGTAGATATTGGGGGTCTCAGGGAGGGGATGACTTTTAAGCACTTCACACTGACCTAATGAAGTGGAATCATAGGTCTACATCAGCTGTTATCTCTCTCTCTATATATATACATATCTCCCCCTCCCTTTCTCTGGAGGTCTCTCCTTCTCTCTTTAAATGTGTCTCTCCCTTTATCCTCCTACCACCCTTCTCTCTTTCACTTATTCACTTTCTCTCTTTCCCTTAATCTATCCATCAATCTCTCTCTCTCTCTCTCCCTCTCTTTCTCTATTTCTCTTCAAGCTGTAAATATGAGATTGAGCGCACACACACACACACACACACACATCTCTAATCACTCACATAAAGCAAAAATGTGTATGTGTGTGTGTTGGAGGGATTGGATCCAAGCTCATTAATTATTATGATTAATAATTAATGTGGAATTGTGAGGAGTTGTGTAGTGTAGGTGTGTGTGTGTGTGTGTGTGTGAGAGAGAGAGAGAGAGAAGGAGATTTCTGATTAGGTAGAACTAATTTTGATGAAGGCTGTTTTGTGTGTGATAGAGGACAAGGACGTAGTTGATGTGAGTGGAAGATAACATGAGGAAAATGTGTGTGTGTGTGTGTGTGTGTTTGTGTGTGTGTGCATGTGTTTGTTTGTGTGTGTATTTTAGTGTGTGTGTGTGTGTGTGTGTGTGTGTGTGTGTGTGGTCTACAGTCCACTCATTTTCATTCGCTCTCTGTATGTAATGAATATC
>JBBPCZ010002132.1:0-15741 GCA_037974445.1 Brycinus macrolepidotus
TGCTCCCATCACACAGTCTGATTGGTTGAGGTTCTAGATGTGCTCCCATCACACAGTCTGATTGGTTGAGGTTCTAGCTGTGCTCCCATCACACAGTCTGATTGGTTGAGGTTCTAGCTGTGCTCCCATCACACAGTCTGATTGGTTGAGGTTCTAGCTGTGCTCCCATCACACAGTCTTGATTGGTTGAGGTTTTAGCTGTGCTCCCATCACACAGTCTGATTGGTTGAGATTCTAGCTGTGCTCCCATCACACAGTCTGATTGGTTGAGGTTCTAGCTGTGCTCCAGTGGTTCAGTCTGATTGGTTCTAGCTGTGCTCCAGTGGCTCAGTCTGATTGGTTGAGGTTCTAGCTGTGCTCCAGTGGCTCAGTCTGATTGGTTGAGGTTCTAGCTGTGCTCCAGTGGCTCAGTCTGATTGGTTGAGGTTTTGCCTGTGTTGTTATCTGTTATTAGTGACTTTGTCACACCACTGAGCTCTAGTTGCACATTAGGGATCTTTTGTAAGATCGTATTTGACCTGGTCAGATTCTGAATAAATGCGTGACTGGAGGCCCCTGAGCGAGCTTTTTTGGGAACAATTACACAAACTGGAGTTTGGCAGGAATGAACAGAACAGAATTCGGCGAACAGGACGGGCTCTGGGACGCTTCACAGACTGGCTGAACACACCCACATTTAGGGAAATCTAAAAAAACAAATGGGAAAAGCTGTGCTCGGGAGGGGACTGCTGTTATTTGAGGGGGGGAGTTGCTGATATTAAAGCACGTTTGATGTTCGGGGTGTCTTTGCTTTCCTGTTCTCTTTATTTTGATGAACTGCTGCGTGACAGCAGAACACTGGAGGTCTTGTGTCACCACCAGTAATCACTGCTCTTAATTATGATCTTAATTATGACACGTTGATATTTAATTAAATGTTTATTAAATCTAATCGATTCTCAAGTATCAAGATTGGAGCGTTTAATGTGGATATTGTTCTGCCCTGCATGCAGGAGTCAATATCAGACAATACGCAATAAACAATGTGGTAAACAATAAAGTGTTTAAAGAGCAAAATTCATTACAACACTGCAGCTCATCTGCTTCCAGAGCTGTAATAAGGAGGCTAATATTGTTACCGTGAGGCTTAAGCTAATTGACTAGAGCTTCATGCAGTTGACCAGAGATGCTGGAGATGCCGGGCGTTCTCTAAAACTGGATTTCAGGCACGATATTCCTGATTAGAGCGTGTAAATCTGACCACTGGTGAATAAAGGGCGCTGTGAAGACCAGGGCGGTTCTAGTGATTGGCCCAGAAAGAGCCGTTATGCTGAATTTGTACTTCTAGCATGCTCGCTGCTTTGGGATGCATTCCACCGTAATAGAGCGGAGTGTTTTTACCGTGGAGCCTTTTCTGAAAATTGACTCATTTCAGCCTGTAGATGATATCTCAGCAGGAACAATGCATCTTTGACGCTCGCTGCTGAAGTTTGGTAACTTGACCGCGGGTGTTAAAGGAATTTTCAGATACTTATTGAAGTATAAAAGGTGAAAAGGGTCGTTTTGCTCATGTTTATAACACAATGAGGGCGCTCTGAGAGCCGAGCTGTGTTCAGAGTTTGTTGAGGTGTGAGCAACATGCTTTAATCTTGCTTTTACGCTTTTAAAAGTGCTTTTATCTCTCCAGTGTCTACAGATCCATGGAGTTCAGTTCGTCTGACCAGCCTGCAGCTCAGGTAAGCCTGTAACCCTCTCATTTTCATGCACGTTATAAGTGTAATTCTGTAACCCATATTTGAGCAGATGAGAGATGACCTGCCTTACATGGATGACGTGCTCCATTTACATTTACAGCGTTTGGTAGACGCGCTTATTCGGAGCGATCTGTGATTTGTAGTCCACAAGAAAACACGTCCCACAAAATTAAAAGCCACTAGAAGACCAAGATTCTACCAGAGGAGACGTTAGTGCTCCCCAGAGTCGTATCTGATCACACACAGATCTCGTGCTCTGTGAGAGTTTTGTAATAAACCATCGTTGATCTAAACAAAGTTGTTGAAGTACATCATGGAACCAGTTGGTCATGAAAGCTTTGAAGATGGAGGGGGTGTTTAAAACCCATAAGGCACCATTTGGTACATGTAGTGGCCTGATGTGGTGGAAAACGCCATCTTTGAAACCCCATCTCCTGTACGAATGTGAACCAGGTTGTACCCGCTCCACGAGTCGAGCTTAGTGAAAACCATTGAACCGCGGAGCTGTTCAGAGGCCGACAGGATCGTAGGAAGCGGGTGCAGGTACCTCACTGTGACTGCCCTGAGCTCCTGGTAACCAGAGCAGGGTCGGAATCCGCCATCTTTCTTCTTCACAGAAAAGAAACCTGTGGAGATGGGGCATGTTGACTGACTAAAGAACCTCTGCCTGTGTGCCTCTGCCACGTATTTCCATAGCCTTAGTCTCCAGCTCTGAGAGCGGATAAGCATATGACTGAGGAGGTGTGGCTCCAGGCAGGAGCTCAGTAGTGCCACCCCAAGGTACGGGGCGATGGGTTGACCTGGAGGCGCTAAATACCTGTGAAGAGTATTCGTAGGGGATATTTACAGGAAGGCGGGTGTGAGGACTTTCATTGGTTCAAACATAAATATTTATTTGGGTGAACCATAGTAAAATCGAACCTGAATTCCAGTCGTACACTGGACTATGTCTTCGTAACCAAGGCAGACTTGATGCTTATTGGCATCGGTATCAGGGACCAGAAATTGTGTACGTTACACATGATGCAGAGCAACAGACAGGTGGGGAGGAGTGGTAATTTTGGTGGCAGGTGCCATCCAGGGCGTTTACCGTGACTGGGTGGGCTAGAGCAAAGACGGGAATAGACAAAGACAAAACAAAAGGTTGTGACACTAAGTTGCACTTGGAAGCATTAGTTTTTGTTGATTTTCTAAGTGTTAATAAGTTCGCACTCTCTACCGAGAACACACTTAAATGTTACACTTTAGTGCTGAGTTTAGAAAATTGGAAAAAAAATTACAACGTAAAAATGTTCCACGAGACACACATTATGTTAAATTTACTCTAATTTTTCCCGGATATTAAAATCAGTGAATAAACAGAAATTGTGCAGAAAATCTTAGAAAATCAACATGGAGACCGAACAACATGGAGACTGTGGACAATTTGTATTGTAACTTCGTGGGTCAAAAAACTTGTCAGAAACAAAAACTGTGAGCATGACAACGTTCAGTATGGTGAAAATGTATTTCTTTGGTGACGGGTGCATCACTGACCAGATGACCATCCAGGGCGTTTACCGTGACTGGGTGGGCTAGAGCAAAGACGGGAATAGACGAAGACAAAACAAAAGATTGTGACACTAAGTTGCCAGAAATCTAGAGGTGCAAACACAGAGATAGAACAATTAAACACAGAAATTCCAACAGGCATTACGAACCGATTCAGGGCAGGAGGTTCTCTTGGTATCCCATACTTTGGCACATCCTTCCATCGGTCACCAAGGTTCTCCAGAACATGCAGAGAATTTTCCGTGTTCCTCCGGTTCTTCTTCTCAGCGATTTTTTCACCTCTTTAGGATCCTCCGAGGCCTCTGGAGCTGATGCTTCCCGGGAAGGCGTCCAGTCAGAGAGACGGAGCGGGCAGACGGCTGGCCGGCAGCGAGCTGACCGGTGAGTACGTGGGTTGTCATTTTGGAGGGGCTGCGGGTGGGCCACAAGTCGAATTTCACTTATGTGATGGACTACGTCATGCTCAGCACTGATCGGACGCTGTAGAAATCAAGAGAAGTTGAAGCACTGAACTGTTAGTCATGAAACCTCAGCTCTGAAGAGCCACATTTTAACTTGAAGTTAATTGATGTGAAGCAGCTGCGGTGAAAATCGTTGCCCTGTTGGGCGAGCCGAGGTTTTCATGTTTTGACGTCGTGTGTGTGGGGCGTTAAGCCCTCTGTGTTTCATAGCAGCAATAAAATAAAATAGCGAGACTCTACACTGAGAGAGCAGCACAGTTTATCACCTTGTATCTGCAGTCACTGGCCATTTTAATAGAAACGTGTACTAATTACGGACTCAGTAATCAGGTTGCTAGGATAAACGCTGAGACAACTGAAGTGCCATATGTTTTTGCACGGTGTCAGATATGTGTGAGCGGCCTGTGATTGTCTGACCTTTTAACTTTTGACTTTTAACGTCATCATCTGTTCTCAGTGCATCAGGATTCTTAGCACAGTTTCCAAAACGCTGCAAGAAATCTAATTCGTACCTCTGTTTTTAAGTACAATATCAGCGTATATGAATAACACACTAAAAGTAGGTATACTTTTAGTGTGTTATTCATATACGCTGATATTTAAAACACCGTTAGAAACCGTTAACGTTCAGACCTGCCGTCAGCTTCCGCTCTCTAGACCCGCGCTGATCCAGGAGCAGTGAGTGTGGGAGGTGTTACACGTGTTTGGAAACACTTTCGGAGGACTTCTACTTTGGTTTGTGACCTGATGTGGCTTTATAACTTCCTGTAAGTCTGCTGTATTATTTAATTCCGCTCGGAGAAAAATAAACAAAAGGAGTCTCTGCGCAAACAGGTCGTGACGAGAAAGGTTTCGAGGCGACAGTCTTTAAGGTCACTTCTCCTTAGCATGAGTGTGTGTGGGGTGGGGGTCCCAAAGAGAGTGTGTTGCAGGCCCTAGGCTTGGAGGAACTTCACTATTTCCTGAAGAGCTAAATGATAATGAAGGCTGCCTTTGCTTTTGTTTTTGCTTTTTATCTCCTCTGGCTGCCCTTTTAACCATGCAGCGTTTGTGTATTTGTATATATGTGTGTTTGTGTGTGTATGTGTGTGTGTGTGTGTGTGTGTGTTTTTGTGTGTGTGTGACTGGAAATGTCAGGCCAATACACCTCTGGACTACCCCGTAGAGATCATGCATCTCATTTGGGATTTAAATGTGAATGGAAATCTGTTTAACATTTAATGACGAGCCTTTTTAAAACAAGCCTCTAAGGGAAACTCCACCTATTTTTCAAAATTCCTGCATAATTATACGCAAAAGCTATTACGGGGTTATTCATTTTTAATGCTGACAGTCATACTGTGTCCTAAACTACATGCTGGATGATTTCTGAGTGTGTTGAGAGAGGTTTTTGGTTTTGGGGATGCATTAACAGAGAAGATTTGTGTGAATTTTTACTCCGAGTGTTAGCAACGTTAGCGCTGCATCTTCTGTTCTAAACTAAAGAATCTAAATTTGGGCTCCAGAGCCTTCTCAGCACTGTGAACAAGAGACTTTTCTCCTTTAACACAAAGATTAGGAGAAAAGGGGAATTCTTAAGACTTTATTTAATGACGAGTGATCTTATTTTATGCTTCCGTTATTCTTAGTACTGTGCTGCATTACTTTGTTCGTAAACCTTTGAAAGATTAGTTCGTGTGTTGAGGAAAATGTCATGGTGTCGTTGTATCAGCCAGCCGTGCTGTTACCCGGTCTGTGCTGTGCAGTAATGCTGAAGCTGCTCTGAGCTGAGACACACAAACCGACACACACGCGCGAGCGCCCTGGGGAAACTTAATGCAGCGCGAGTGTGAGCAGGTATCCCACGCATAGGTGTGTGTTTGTAGATGTGTGTTTGTATGTGGACATGCCCGCCGGAGTCCTTCTCTCAGTACGGATCAGACTCCAGCCCGAGCCCGCGGCCCGCGCTGGCGGAGCACGCACTGAAGCAGAAGGAACGCAGTCTGAGGCCACGTTCACTCAGAACAGTCCACCCAACCAGCTGCGGGTTCTCAGTGACATCACAAGCAACCCGTCGTTCCACCTCCTCGCAGCAGGCCTTAAACTGGGCTGGGGCTGTCTGGGGCCACATAGGCCTCCCCATCTTCAACAACCTCCTGAAGACTCACCTGTTCAGAGAGCACCTCCTCTCCTGACACACTGTCTGTCTTCTTGCACTACTCCCTACATAAAGATTTAGCGCTTAGAGCTCTCGTCTGGTTCTCACACCGTCCTGAAACTCGAGTGTTTCAGAATCAGAATCAGAAAATATTTATTTAGCCCGGAGGAAACTGGTTAAAATTCCTCCTATTGTAAGTCGCTTTGGATAAAGATAAGATCAGATAAACCTTTATTAGTCTCACAAGTGAGAAATTTGCATTGTCATGGACAGAACAAAGGTAAGAGCGGTGAAAATTAAAAAAACAATAGAATAGAATAAAAACTATACCAACAATAAAGTATAAAATGTACACTGTACAATCTAGAAACATAAAATATGGATGTATGTATTGGAAAATATAAATGTATATGTAAACTTAGATAAGTATATGTTTGTATGTACACATGTACAATGAGTATATGTATGATTATATGTACAGAGTGGATACATGAATATATGTAAGAACACTGTGGAAATATATATACAGGTACACAATATAGTGACAGGCATTGACAAAAACAGTAATAATGCACCAGAAAAATTGCACATTTATAAATTGCATAAAAGCATCTATCAAATTAATGTAATGTAATGTAATGTAATGCAATGTAATGTAGACCTACGAGCTTCTGTGATCGCTGCAGGGTTGACTGTTGCAAGGCTGTTCTCACTGACCTTCCCAAAAAGACCATTAGACAAGATACAACGTCTTCAAAATGCTGCTGCTGGAGTTCTAACAAAAACCAAGAAAAGGGCACATTACTCCAACCCTCAGGCCCCTACACTGGCTTCTAGTCAGATACAGAATTGAGTTCAGTGTTGCTTGTTGTTTATAAGTCACTCCGTGGTTTGGGCCTTAATATATCTCCGAGATGTTTGATGACTATTAACCTGGCAGGTCTCTTAATCAGCTGGAGCTGGTCAGCTAGTGGAGCCCAGATCAGAAACTAAACAGGGTGAAATGACCTTGAGTCATTATTCTGCCCCCCAACTGGAACCAGCTCACCATAGAGAGATCAGACCTTCTCTGACCGTCCCCAGTTTTAAAAACCTGAAACCGACTTGTTTTCCACTGCTTTCAGTTAACCAGGAAGATCTGCACGAAATTCATGCACTTTTCTCTGTATTCTTTTATATCGACTTATTTACCTTTATTTGCCTGGTCTTGCTTTTATTATGTATTAATTTTATGCTTTTTTTTATCTCTGTAAAATACACTGAGTGACCTCTGTATATGATAATGCGCTGTACAAAAAAACACGCCTTGCCGTATCTGTAAATATGTCAAAACGTCTTTTATTATCTGTATATCTCATGTTTATATAACCGTCTATCGCATATAATACCGCATCAGTACAGCACCTTATTCTGCTGTTCGCACTTTGTGGTTAGATGCAAAACTACAGATTGTTGTAATTGTGCTGTGTACAATGACAAAGCTGAATCTAATTCTAATCTAAAAAAATATCGTTACATATTAGAATAAACAACCCTTAAAAGAGGGTCCTGATTAAAGCATCAAGCTTCCAGCCCCACCCAGCCGCTCTTTCTCCCACCCCCCATGAAGCAGCAGGGAAGTGGTGTGTGGTGGCTGTTAGTCTGTGTGTCTATAAGATGTGAAATATTTGATAATATTGTTTCAAAGTTGTAACACAACTCTACTGCTTTTACCCTCTCAGCTCTCTACATGTGGTTCATATGTTGGTGTTGTGTGTGTGTGTGTGTGTGTGTGTGTGTGTGTGTGTGTGTGTGTGTGTGTGTGTGTGTGTGTTCTGTCCTGCAGCGTCCGTGGATCCTAAAGGTAAAGTTTCTCCGGTGGAGAGTCCCCAACGTCTTCCTGCCACTCCTGTGCCCACCAGCACCACGCAGGGTTCCCCACCTCAGCTCCTCATGAGGACGGGCACTGCTACCTCTGAATCTGCTGCCAGTGCCAACGGTGCCCACCCCTTCTCCCCTACGGGCATCGGGCCGGACTTCTTCACACCAGCTGTGGCCAGCGTGGGTGCCACCTTCCCCCCACTGGCAGGGAAAGTGGCCCTGAGCTCGCTTCTCCAGCGCCAACTCATGCAGAACTTCTACACCAAAGCCCTGCAGGTACGGATCCACCCAGAGCCGCGGCATTTTCAGGCATAAAAATAAAATTAAACCTTGGCATGTTTTTATTGTTTATAAAGTTTGTTCCGCTACTGGATTAATAGCTCCTCTCGTCACATTCATTTATTTGCTGATTTTTATTATCGTTTTTAAAGTAACACATTGTTTAATAAGTAACTAGTATTTTTTAAGATATAATTTTGTTAATTGTAATGACTTAATAACATCGAAAATAATTTGATTTTAAATTGAATTCTTTGAATCTTTGAAGTTTCATCTGTAATATGAATATAATAATAATAAGAAGAAGAATATGTTTTTAATACTTTTACTTACTTTACTTCATTTTTCTATGACCATTAACGGTTACGTTTGTGCTGACTTGGTGTTTTTTATTATTTGTGTCAGTTGTTATGTAAGATAAAAGTTGTTATGTGCAGCTCAGTCTGTGTTAAGGTTTCTCAGTGTACAGCCATGTTAATGAAACCCCCCCTCCTCCCACAGGAGAGTTCGGCCGGCGCCCTGCTGTTTGCCCCCCCGCACTACGCCTCCAGCCCCCTGCCACCCGCTGCCAGCCCTGATGCCAACGGCACGTCGCCCTCCCCGAGCCGCTCCGAGGGGGCGGGCAGTGTCTCGGAGGGAGAGGAGATGGACACGGCCGAAATCGCCCGGCAGGTGAAGGAGCAGCTGATCAAACACAACATCGGGCAGCGAGTGTTTGGGCACTACGTGCTGGGCCTGTCCCAAGGCTCGGTCAGCGAAATCCTGGCTCGGCCCAAACCCTGGAGCAAGCTGACCATCCGCGGGAAGGAACCTTTCCACAAGATGAGGCAGTTTCTCTCCGACGAGCAGAACATCCTGGCACTGAGGAGCATTCAGGGGCGGCAGAGAGGTGAATACAGACACTCCCTCACCACCAGCCGGGCATCTCTGAGTCCCAGCTTAGCTCTGCTCACTACATTCCTGCACTGCACTGCACTGCACTGTACTGCACTGCACTGCACTGTACTGCACGGCACTGCACGGCACTGCACTGTACTGTACTGCACTGCACTGCACTACAATGTACTGTACTGCACTGTACTGAACTGTACTGCGCTGCACTGTACTGTACTGTACTGCACTACAATGTACTGTACTGAACTGTACTGCACTGCGCTGTGCTGCACTGCACTGCACTGTACTGCTCTTTACTGTACTGCACTGCACTGCACTGCACTGTACCTCCTCCACTAAACACTGCAGGTGCTTCTGTCGGGAGGCATCATCTCAAATCAGGACAACATTTAGAATTAAATGGGAGTAAATTTGTAGTAAAAGTAGAAAGTAGTAGAAGTTAAAAAGTAATTTGAATACATTTGTACTAAATTGTTGCTACGAATAAGAACTCATTTTAACTCAAGCTAGATTTAAGTGAAATTTCAGGCTGATGTTTGATGATGCATTTACTGAACTTCAGAAGAACGGAATGTTTAGCTGAGTTATCTCAGCTGCAAAGCTGAATTTAATTCATTCTACTGAATTTATAGATACAATCGGGCAAAATTGGGTTCTTGGTTGTAGCTGTGAAGCATTAAGGCTCATGTGTTTCACAGTGGCAGTGAAATAATTTAAAACATTTGGACACTATGCTGAGAGAGAAGCACCGAGCTGGCAGTTGATTACCTTCCCTGTATCTCCAGTATTGATACTGAAGTAATCCTGACAAATCTTCTCGAGAATCTTACATGAGAATATTGATACTGGGTGTTTTCCTTAAACATATGTCTTTATATTATATTTAACATGTCTTTGATGCTGAATAAGAGAAAAATAATCACACATTATATGGAGTTTCTTCACTCCACTGTAGTCAGTTCATGCAGTGGTTTATTTAATTCTAATATAAATGCTTTCCAAAAGAACTTTGGCTGGTTTTCACTGTGGAAATCATGAGAAATGTCTATTTTTACCCTCACAAGAAGACCTTTCAGAGTATCAGTAGAGGTACTGCTATCAGTATGGCATTGAAAACAATTGCCTGTCCCCTGTATCTACACTTCTGGGCCATTTTATCAGAAGCATCTGCTAAGTACTGACTACAATATCCCGTGGGTTTGTGAGGCTAAAGACTAAAATTTACAGTCCTACTTCTGAGAGGGACTTTGTCGTCAGTTTCTGACCGAGTTGACTGTTTTCATTTCATTACTAATGCAAACATGCACTTATACATGAAAGTCTGCAGCCTCCTCTGATGGCTCCGCCCCTTCTGCTGTGAGTGACAGCCTGGGGCTGCTGTGAGTGTGAAAGTTTTTTATACTTTCATTCTATCCGGACATGAACTGCTGCATTTACTAGTGTGAACACACCTCTCACACCGATGGGGGATGCAGGCAGAATATCTGAGTACCTGAGTACCTGAGTACCTGAGTACCTGCTATGGAGAAGCATGTGAATGTTCTGGTGGGCCAGGAGAACACTAGGCTGATACCCACTGCTCATGATAACACTTGGACGTTCTCAGAAAAACAAATGATAATCCAGCTGTTATGGAGAGAGTGTGTTTGTTATATTCTCATTTCCGTCCCTCCTCAGTTGGAGCTGGAGCTCTGGCTGGCCTGTGCTCAGTCTCAGCCCTGGCTTTGGGTGTGTTTGCGCTGTGTTGTGTTTCAGAGTGCGGTAGTGGAAGAGGCCGTGTGCGGTGTGGCGGGCTGTTGTTGAATACGCTGGGTGGTGCGGTTGGTTTTGCTCATTTTTAGCCTGTGGTCCGAACTGTGGCCTGGTGCTCTGTATTCTAGTCAGTGTTCTACTTAAAGGAATAGTTCCTCCAAAAATCAGATTCCCCAGCTTACCCCACTTAACACAAACGTAGTCCAGCAGCCGAGACGTGTTTGGTGTCTGAAGTTTGAGCCTAATACAGTCAACGCATAAAGTAATACCCCACCAATGAGCATGATGCTAACTCCAGGCCTACATCGTCACACACTCACCTCGGATGTTTTAGTACTGTGGGATTTCTGTTTGCTAGCTTCTTATTCTAATTCCGTTCCACCTTAAATGGTGCAGGTGCACCTCAGGCACCAGATCTTCGAACATTCAGTTCGGTTTGAACCAAAATAGCAGATGTGAAAGATGCCTCAGACCAAAGGACCAAAATTTGGTCCAACTGAAAGTGGTCTCTGTCTGGATCAAACTGAAACATGAATCATTTTGTTTGCCGTCTGAACACACCTTTTTTTTACGGGTCGGACTGTCTGACCAGTTTGCTCGTTTCACAGGACCGCCATCTTGAAATTCAAAGCAAGGCTGAAGTCTGTATGGAGGGAGGACAGTGAACGCAGAGTCACTTGAAAAATAAATGTTACTATTTTAATATAAGTATTAGGCATGTTCGTGTGAATTCGAGTACTAGGTTAGTGAGTCGAGATGCCAGTATTTTAATATCGAAATCACTCTGGATATTCCTTTCATCATGGGAACACGAAAATACGCCAGAAGTTAAATAAAACCCAGAGTTTAGGTTTAGACTGTACGTTATGACGGTCTTGCTAAAATTGGGGGAATTGATTTGTCACCAAACCGTTCCTTTATCCTGAAGCCTGTTTGGTCGGAGTGATGATGGAGATGGAGTGTGTGCTGTCATGTAGAATTGGAGTGAGAGTCTAAGTCTGAAACTTTTTCAAGAGTCAGGAGTCAAGAGTCAGGTTTTTCAGCCGCGGTCCATGGGAGCTCCAGTCAGAGCTCGCGCTCCCAGCCGGGTCTGCTCGGAGGTCTTATAGGCCTCAGAACCCACCACCCACTTTTTAAATTCAACCCACTGATCGATCTTCTACCAACAAAGTCCAATCACCTTATTTTCATATCTCCACCTTTCCCTGTTTCTGCCAATAATTAAAGATCAGTTATCGCTGATTAATTTTCAGTTGTATCTGGCCACACCTGCCCACCAATATTTAATAAATGGATACGTTTTTTTTTTTTTAGTTTTTTTTTAAACTTCTTGGGCCTTTGTGAGCAACATATCCAGTTTGGTCCGGTTTGCTTGCATAGGCTTATTTTAAGGTTCGTTTTGACACATTTAATGTGCCACAGCTTTACTTTCAAGGACGCGTGCATAGGAAGATGCTCAGGCGTCTTCATCTAAGGGGCTGCTGGGGGCTTTCCAGTCGCTGAGTTCTCAGGCTGAGTGTGACAGTTCAGTGGGTTCAGACTCTAACTGTGTGGGATATTCAGTCGTTCACTTGCTTTAAAACCATGTCAATCGCCGTCAGCCCGTAAATGCCCCTTCAGTGCTCGGCTGGTTTGGCTGATGGTTCCGTATGAAACCCTTAAACCTGTATTTTTACACCAAGCGCTACACTGGAGGCAGGAGGTTTTGGTCGAGGTTTGAGACTGTAGGAGAGTTATTTCCACTGTAGAGGTTTTTAAGCCCCGGGGAGTGGCGCTGGTCTCCGTGAGGAGTGAAGCTGCAGTGAGATGTATGAGGCGTATTTAAGAGCAAGTTTTTTAAACGATAATGGCTGCAGAAATTTGGAATCTTGCTCTTACTTTTATCCTTGTTTTGCACTGCTTGTTTTCCAACAGAGAACCCAGGCCAGAACCTGAACAGAGTATTTCAGGACGGTCCCAAGCGAAGAACCGGCTCAGAAGGCTCCTCTAAGCCAGGTCTGTTCTAAGCCTTCCCTTTAGCTGTGGACTGGGCTGTTTCTGTGTCGTGGCGGTCTGTGTGTCTCTCTGCCGGTCTTTGGCCTGGAGTCTGTTGGGAAGTGAGTGGATGCAGTTTTAGGTGTGATTGGTGGACGCTGATCAGGGTTCTCGGTTCTCTTTAATAATAAAGTTAGTCAACATCATTAGTCAGGCATGAAAACAGCTGAAATAGAGTTTTATTTTCAACGTTGTCAACAACGTGGCTTCTATTTTTTCTTTGATAAATTGCTCTATAATGTCCCTTATGATGCATGCAGTCATTCTGACAGACTGTAAACACGACCGGAAGTGTAGGGGGCGCTATAACTTGTATCTGACATAAGAAACTGCTGCCTTTATTTTTGGATGCGCTGCAATAGTTTCAGTTCGCACAGCCGTGGAAATGCTTGTTATCGGTCTCTTTGATATGTTTTATCAGTACAATAAAATAAAAGAATAATAATTTTGTATTTCTGTTTGTATGTTTAGAAATGTAAAAATGATAATTTATGAACTGATTTAAATACGGACGTTCTGAAGGGTTGAAGTTTGTTGTGAAGAACGCTGGTACTGAAAACTACTAAACAGCTGTAGCTGGATGTGTACAGGCTACATTCTGACTTGAAAGTCCTTTGAAGTTAAGTTAGTCCGGGTTCACATAGTTGACCAGCAGTGTGTGTGTGTGTGTGTGTGTGTGTGTGTGTGTGTGTGTGTGTGTGTGTGTGTGTGTGTGTGTGTGTGTGTGTGTGTGTAGGACAGAGCATTACTTCCACCTCACACACGCCCAGCTGCTCTCTTCACACACCAGTGAGCCTGACCTTGCCCCACTGCCCACTGCTCATGGCCTGTACTGGACACACACACACACACACACACACACACACAGGTTTGTTATACACTCAGGACGTCTCATATATAGAGTTGTGTGGTATATATATATATTTAAATACACCACACATCTCTCCCATATGTATAAACATAAATGTAAGTATTTACATGGAATAATATGCCCCAAATTTGTTAGACAGAATGGGTTTATTTAAATTTCTCCAGATGTTTATAGAAGAAGTGCAGCTGGAGCTGCAGGAGGATCAGGTGACGTCATAAATAATAAAATAAACAACAACTATAGTGATGAAGTGATGACTCGGGCCTTTCGGAAGACTTTCCTCCTTTAAAATGGGAATTTTCTCTTGCTGTTACACATAGGTGCGGTAATTAAAATCAGTCAAGTCAACATGCGTAGTGTGTGTGTGTGTGTGTGTGTGTTTATGCGTTTGTGGTAGGGGGAGGGGTGTTATCTCCTGAAGCATGAAAACTCTTTATCTCACCTCCCAGTGGCCTTCACACACATTTCACCCCACTTACCTGTCTTTCTCTCTCTCTCTCTCTCGCTCTCTTTCTCTCTCTCTCTTTCTCTCTCTCTTTCTTTCTCAGGTAACATCACCACCAGGATCCGCACCCCCGATAACGGCTCAGACGAAGCCATTAAATCTATTCTAGAGCAGGCCAAGAGGGAGCTACAGGTACAGAAGGGTGAGTCCATCAAATTCATCAGATTCTACTGTACAGAATGTTTCTTTCCGTAGTGATGCTACTCCCATTTCCGTGGTTACACCACACCCACTTTCATGGTTACACCACAGTCCTGGGTAAAAATGCTTTGAGCTTGTCATATGACATCAGTGATTTAATTCCGTTGCGTTTAATGAGTGTGAGTCATCCTAAATCAGACTCTTTCTGTTTGCCTGTGCAGTTGAAAGTGTTCAGCCGCTCTCGTCTTCTTCCGATGAAAGCATTCGCTCCATATTGGATCAGGCACGGAGGGAGATGGAGGTCCAGCAGAGGGCGCTGGAGCCGGGGCTTAAGGCCCAGTCTGAGATCTCCCTGCTGGGCTCGAAGCTGTTGACCTCGCCGCTGTCCGGTCTGGCGTACTCGCCGCTCGCGCTGAACCTGAAAAAGACTCTGGACTATCACACCTCAGTAAAGCGGGAAAACAGCGAGGGGGCGCTGCCCGAGGCCAGCCGGAATTCAGACGTCGGAGGGTCATGGAGGGAGCAGTGGTGGAACACGATTCGGTCCGAACGCCGTGGCGTCACACACCTGTCCTCCAACGAGGACACACACAGCCAGGAGGACGGCAAAGAGGTGCGTATTTTACTCCGAGTACCTCTGGACTGTTCCTTTCTTTAATGATGAAATGTTCACACAAGCACAGCTGGCTTTAATATTATTCTAACCCCACACCTGGTAGCAGCCGGCTCCTTTCCTGACTCTCTCTTGTGCCTTTATGCTTCCAGCAGAAGCCCCCGCAGCTGGGCAGCACAGCCCCCGCGGCCCCCGTGGCCCCCGGCTCCGCTCTGGATTGCTGGAAGGACTGGCCCAGTGCCGAATCTCCCTTCTCTCCGTTCTCCCAGAGTTCTGAGCTCAGCCTGCCGATGGCGGGTGGGTCCGGCTCCGAGACCCCCCAGAGCAGCCCGCTGCCGTCCTGCCCCCTGCTGCCCGCCACGAAACCAGCCAGCAGACCCGTGGTGGCCCCGCTGACCCCAGAGCAGTATGAGCATTACATGTACCAGGAGGTGGACACTGTGGAGCTGACGCAGCAGATCAAAGACAAACTGGCCAAAAACGGCATCTGCCAAAGAGTCTTCGGAGAGAAGGTCTGAGACACTTCAGCCTTCACACTGCAGCAACATCTGGCTGAAAGAGTCACATCTGTTTTAGATCATGTTCACACCCGCAGAGCTAATCCCGATACACGAGCGGGTGTGAACAGGGTCACTGTGTTTCTGTGAAACTGAATATCTATTCTCTCACTTTTGCTGATGTGTGTGTGTGTGTGTGTGTGTGTGTATGTGTGTGTGTTTGTGTGTGTTTGTGTTTGTGTTTGTGTGTATGTGTGTGTTTGTGTGTGTGTGTTTGTGTGTGTGTGTGTATGTGTGTGTGTGTCTGTGTGTATGTGTTGTGTGTGTGTGTTTGTATGTGTATGTGTGTGTATGTGTATGTGTGTGTGTGTGTGTGTGTGTTTGTGTGTGTGTGTGTGTTACCTAGCTCACAG
>JBBPCZ010002153.1:0-15737 GCA_037974445.1 Brycinus macrolepidotus
GGGGACCAACTCCATATTAAAGTCTATGTGTTTGAATGCAATGTCATTAAAGTCCCTGTTGGTGTAATGGTCAGGCGCCCAATACTTTTCTCCATATAGTATAGATGTAGAGGGCATTAATAAGGTCCAAAAATCACAGAAAATTCCAAGCAACCAATGAGGGAAGTCTAACAGGCACTTGTCCTCATTTGCCCACAGCTATCAGCATGTCCAAGTCTTCTTCCAGCTGTGTTTCTTAAGGAAATGGATCTATTTGGAGAATGGCCTACTGGCCTCTATGTTCCAAAGAAAACAGCCCATCATGGATTCAAGGTGTTTTTTTTAACCACCCACCCAACTGGCTACACATGGTTATTAGATTATATTTAAGGCATATACCTATGTTTCATTGATTAAATGATACATAAAAGTGTTACTTTAGGCTTTAGACTGAATGTGTGTGGCATATCACACACTATAAGGGGGAAGATCATTAGATTATATATAAGGCGCCCACCTATATTTTGTATATTAAATTATATATAAAAACTATACTGTGTGCTTTAGACTGAATATGTGTGGCATATATCATACTATAAAGGCGGTTTTTAACCACCCATCCAACTGGCCATATAAAGTTATTAGATCACATAAAACATATACCTATGTTTTATATTTTAAAAGATATATAAAAGCTATACTTTAAACTTCAGGCTCAATATGTGTGGCAAATATCACACTATAAACGTTTTAGACTGTATGGGCAGCACAGTGGTGAGTGCTGTTGCCTCAAAGTGAGAAAAATTTGATTCTCAGACGGGACGGCCGGGATTCTTTCAGCGTGGAGTTTGAAAGGTGGGTTTCTTCCAGGTGCTCCAGTTTCTCCCCACCATTGGGATTAGTACTCCTGTCAGTGGCCTTGACCAAAGGACTGGCCATAGAGACCTGGAGCTGGCCCCCTGGTACTGGCAACAGTGGCTCTGTGTGTATATATATTTATGTGTGTGAGTGTGTGTGTGTGTGTGTGTGTGTGTGTTCACTGATGTTAGAATCAGTTAAACTGCAGAGGCTGCATTTTATTTCTTTACATGTCTGGCCTACGTTCAATTTTACATCATAAAACTGGATCATTTTAAGAGCTCTGAATCGTCATATAACTCATAATAACCATTCTGGTCTTTCGCCCAGATCTTTAAAAAGGGTTAAAGAAAGAAGAGCAACAATCTCTCGCTGTGCAAACCTGTTTGAGGTGGACTAGTCTTCCAAAAGCACCACGGCACAGAAAACACTCCTAAGTGGGAACAACAAGTATCACTCTGATAAATGATCTCACACTATAAAGCTTTGGAGCAACACAGTCCATCGGTGAAGGAACACCTGCTCAATGCAAAAAGTCACACATGTGCTTCCTCACGAAAACCTTACGTCTCGAGCCCCAGGTTCCTGAAAGCTTCAGTGTGCTAAACCCATCTTTAACATTAGACAAAGTGCTGAGGGCGACAGCTGCTCTGTCATCTTGCGGTGATCTCTGACCGTAACGTTTACGCAAAACTTACTCCATATCTCTGACTCAGATTAGGTGCTGTGTGAGCAAATTTCGTTTGGTGTGAAGTCTACAAATGAAAGAAAGGAGACAGAGAATATCAGGCCTGTTCAGAAACAACTAATGCAAAATGAAATTGGCGGGGAAAAAAATAAACTGGCCCAAAATGACCAAACCTATGAATCTTTAATACCCAGGAGGGACAAGGTTAAGAGCCCAATCTATATTTAAACAGATCCAAGAGACGAGTGACATAACTCACATTAATGTGCAATCCCGAAAGAGCGGTTATGTAAAAGTGCTATCCTGCTTATTTGATAAAGCAGTCTGGCATAAAAGAACTTATCTGGCTTATCTAATATAATCTGGTCAGTGAAGAAAAACCTGGAGGGCTATAAAACCCAAGAACAAAACCAAAGACTGCCACCAAGCCAACACGCCGTGGCTTATTAGGAGCTGTAAAATAAGAATCTAATAAGGCTGCTTAATAATAAAATTATTTTTAGCTCCTAAACTGTTCTTGAGACCTACTTTTAAGCTACACTATATCTAATCAGCCAACACTCAGCCACTGCCCAGCCTCCATTTGTAGGCGAAACAAGAGTTATGTCCTTGACTGTTTGTTTTGTGCATCACACAAAGATAATGGGATAGATACACTACATGGACAAAAGTATTGGGACACCTGACCATCACACTAACAGGGACTTTAATGACTGTGCATTCAAATACATAGACTTTAATATGGAGTTGGCCCCTCTTTTGCTGCTATAACAGCTTCCACTCTTCTTGGAAGGCTTTCCACAAGATTTTAGAGTGTTTCTGTGGGAATTTGTGCCCATTCATTCTGTAGAGCATTTATGAGGTCTGGCACTCATGTTGAACAAGAAGGCCTGGCTCACAATCTCCGTTCCAGTTCATCCCAAAGGTGTTCAATGGGGTTGAGGTCAGGAGGTCAGGGGGTCAGGGCTCTGTGCGGGCCAGTCAAGTTCTTCCACACCGAACTCATCCAACCATGTCTCCATGTCTTTCTGGTCCCTGCTTTGTGCACTGGGGCACAGTCACTGTGGAATAGAAAAGGGTCTTTTCCAAGCACTGTGTCCACAAAGTTGGAAGCATGGTGTTTTCCAAAATGTCTTGCTGTGCTTAAGATCGCCCTTCACTGGAAGTAAGGGACCTAGCCCAAACCCTGGAAAACAGGTGTGTCCCAATACTTTTGTCCATACAGTGTATGTCCTTGCCTCTGTTTTGTGCATCACACTACAAGAGGACAGATTAGACAGACAGATAGATAGATAGATAGACAGACAGATAATTAAAAACACACTAAATTTATCCAGCCAGCAGCAACAAGGATTTGTAAACTTCACCTCAAAACAAAGAGTTCTGCCTAATAACATTGTAAACAGGGAGTTTTGACCAATTTGGGCTTAGCTTGCTAAGGATCTAGCAACCTTAACCTGAAAAGCAAGGAATTGAAGCTTATTTGTCCAATTTTCTGTTCCACCTTAAATAGTTTGGGAGCAGAATACTAGCTGTTGAAGTCTTTAAAAGCAGGAGGAATGAAGCTGAACCGAAATTTAAGGAGGAATGGCCAAGTTAGAGTGAAAAAGAGGCGAATATGAAGACTTCAGCCTCGACTGAGAAACAGAAGTAAATAAGAGCCACCTTACCAGATAATCCATGTACTGCCTCGGTAATTTGTTGTCGTCTTGGTAAAAAAAGCGAAATCCCGGGCGAAGCAGGTTGTCAAATGAATTGTTGGTGTAAAGGGAATGCATCCAAACAGCCTGGCTTTGGACTCCCCGCCTCTCTGAAACAAAAACAGATCTGATCAAAAATACCCAGCTAACAGGGGCTTTCTCTGCTCTCCTCTCGCTTCTTTTAAACCCAGCAGTCCCCTACCCTCCTCACACACTGGCACACATCTCCTACATTTAATTTTTCCTTTGTAAACTTCAATCCTTGCACAGTTTGCCCCGTTAAATAAACCCCAGCGAGCCTTTAGTTAGTTTACAGCACAGCTAAACTGCTAGCCCTGCCACAGATACACATAAAAACACCAAGAACCCCACCTGACGTCATGTGTTTGGCTACTGGGGTTAAACATCAAGCTCTCGCTTTATTCAGCCACGAAGTGGAAAAACATGAGGAAAACGATCAAAAGTCTAAAATTTAATTTAAGTGTTTAAAAAGAGATATTTCAGACTTTATCATAGTGCTGTTGTTTAGAAACGGGTCCCATCTCAATTCAATTCAATTCAGTTCAAGTCAGCTCTCCTGGCAAGACTGTGTGCACGTACAGTACTGCAACAGCATTGAACTGAAACAATAAAAGATTTAACATTAAAATAAGGTAAAACAGAGTCAGTACAAATACAGATACACGTAATTATAATATTAATGCTACTATTACTACTACTAATCATAATAATATTAAGACGAAAATATAGCAGCAGACTTAAAGAGACGTAGGAAATAGAAGTAGGCAGTAAAGTGTCAGTAGTGTCAATAATAATAATTCAGCCAGGGTAGTAATATCAGTGATTACATCACTGATAACAGAGAGAGTAATAATAATAGTAATAAACGTAACAATAATAATAATAGTGATAGTAGTAGAAGTAGTAAAATATTAATGATAATCATCATCATCGTCATCATAATCATAGATGTAATACTAATAATTAGTATTATTATTGCTAGTATTATTATAGTGCAAATGTAGTAACATAATAATGAAATGGAATACTGAGATGTATATATATATATATATGTGTGTGTGTGTGTGTGTGTGTGTGTGTGTGTGTGTGTGTGTATGTATGTATGTAAACCAGTAGGCTCACTCTGTTCGTACTGTACCCTCTCTCTTGTAAATTATCTTTGTCTCAACTCAATCACGTGATCCAGGCTCTCGCCCAGCTGCGAGGCTACGCTGGTTCTTCGCCTGTCACGTGACAGGACCTACAGAAACGTCAATCTGTTTTGTGGCGACATCTACTGGTCAAAACACGTCCAAAACTGAACAGATAAAGTGGGTTTCAAACTTGAATAAATTGTTATAATGCAAATAATATCAAAGGGCTTTGTGAACTGCTCTAAGGAGAAACATCTGTGGTGAATGGAACCAGACGTCTGAAGAATTTAATGCCTCTAAAAGCTCCATCACAGAAAATGATTACATAAAACAGTTATGAATACACTGTTCGATGCCTAAGACATTGTTCAACTATATACTTTATACTATAATTTAGCCTAAAATCCTATTTTAAAAACATATTTATGGCGGAGGGATACGTATAGGGTGTTGCGAGGCAAAATAGTACCAAAAGAAAAGCGTTTTTTTTTTTTTTCATTTTTTATTTAAGTTTTTCGTATAGTTTCCCCTCTATTTTATCATAATCAACATTAAAAATTTAGAAGACACATACAAGTTCACTGGTGCTTGGGGATAGTAAATAAAATGATCATAATTGTGTTGTATAAATTATAAAGAATATGAAGGTGAAACCCAGTTATTAGACTTAACTGTGACCTATAATAAATATCTGTGCTTCTCTCTTTTTCTGAGGCGATGGAGGTCTTATCTTTCAGAACTGAACGCAGCAACTATGTGAAAAGTTGCCTTTGAGGAGGAAAAGTCCACTAAAGCTGTTCAAAACATGCGGTTACAGTGTTATGACTGTATCATTAATCCTAACTATAAATCACAAATTCAGTTAGAACAACAGGGCTAAGAACATCTACTGACAAACACAAAATGTCTTTTAAAAAGTAAATCATTAACCTTGTATCAAATGATACTTCGGTAAATGCTCATCACTGTGTAAATGTTTATTGGAAAAGAAAAAAAATTAACCTCTTCACTTTCAAATCCTGGAAAACTGCAATTTCTATCTTCTGCTTTATTTAAATCAAGTATTGTTGTGGCAAACTGCAGCATTAAAACTGTTTTCCAATGCTTTTCAGTCCTAGTCCTTTGTCCCTTTTTCCTAATTTCTGGAACCAACTAAAGGGTTTCGTTTCAAAATGCATGAATGGGCCCATAGCATGGAAAATCAAATTCAAATAAAAGTCTGTGTAAACATCCTTAAAGTAAGGGAATTTCAAAATGTTAGAAAATGATCATGCACAAATGCATTGTATTGCAACACAAACTTTAGAAGTTGACATGGGGGGGGGGTGTAAAATATAAATGGATCTGGGTTTTTTGAAGGTAATTTTCTTGTTTCCCAATCAAACTGTTGGAGTGGGCATTCAAGAAATTTACACATTCAAGAAATCCCAGCGTTAACTCACCTTTATGAGAGCAATAGAAGTATATTATAATTGTGTGACGCCATAATGCATTTCAGTCTCTTCAGTTTTATTCATGTCCTCTTCAAATTTCTCTTTAATTTAATTTGAATTATTTGATAAACTTACTGCACGACACAGGAGCTCATTTCACTACATGTTATACTCGTACGACCACGTATGTGACAAATAAAGAATCTTGAATCTTGAATTTTGAATGTTGGTCTGGCTCCTGGACTGTCCTGCTTCGGCACACATCTCTGCTTCATTTTATTTTTGACCAAAAGGAGAAAAAAAAGGAGAAAAACAGCATCTGAAATAGTTCAGTTCCACTATAGATGCTTAATGTACTTTTTTTTTTTTTAACTGATACCTTCTTCATTACTTGAGTCACTATTTGATTGAAATGTGTGGGTGCGTGTTTGTTAGTGTGCATGTGTGTGTGTGTTAGTGTGTTTGTGTGTGCTAGTTAGTGTGCATGTGTGTGAGTGTGTGTGTGTTAGTGTGCGTGCGTGCAGCAGGCCTACATTTGTATTCTAGACAGCATTTGAAAGGGGAAAAAACTAAAAACTACTACTGAAAAAGCGGCTACTGCTCTGTGGGACATCAAACACACACTCCTGAGCAGTGTAAGTACACGTTGACCCCCTTGAACACCCTTTCCTTAAGTTAAAAAAGACAGCGAAAAACCCGGGATCGTGTAACCTGTTTGGTTTTTAAACGCTGCGCAGTGTGGATGAGCTGCAGTCTGTGGATTAAATGGGAGAACATTTGGGTTTTATTTGCAGGCAGGCTCGGCTGCTGGCTCCACCCTCGATTATCCAGGCCATAGAGCTGCACACAGCGAGGGTGGAGAGGGGGGAGAGACCGGAGGAGAAAGACAAAACCCCAAACATACTCTCTGCTGCTTTGCCCAGCCACTTTAAAACGCGTTAATATGCTGAAATAGTCTCCTGGATTTCGTTTTCGAGGCTGCGTGGACTCTACGGACCCTAAAAAAGACATCTGAGCAAAGTTTCCAAGTCGTCTAACGGGGGTTGGAAACTTTTGCTCGTCTCCAAACGCACCATGGCGCTCAGGGCGAGAGCTTTGTACGACTTTGTGTCCGAAAACCCTGGAGAGATATCTGTGGTGGAGAACGAGCTGCTAACACTGTACAGCGAAGACGTGGTGGACGGCTGGCTGGAAGGGACCAACAGCAAGGGTGAGTCAGGACTCTTCCCAGCATCCTATGTGGAGATCCTTAGGGCTGATAAAGGACCCCCAGTTCAAGGCAATGGAGAGGCATACCATGCCAGCTCTGCTGCTGGGACTGAGTATTCCTACCAGAAGAGTGTGGATACATCCACCGAATCAACCCCCACCCGGGGTTACCCGACTTATTCCTATCATCCCACCAGCCAGGGCAGTGATGAGGACTGGGACGACGACTGGGACGAGAGTCCGGCCACTACCGACGAGCCGGGAGGGGCGCCGGGCAAAGGTGGCAGTGCCCTGCCTTCCTCCACCTACTCCTCTTCGCCTAGGCGAGGGAGCGCCCAGCAGTCCAGGAGTACAGCCACGGTGGGCAGGAACCTCAATCGCTTCTCCACCTTCGTCAAATCTGGAGGAGAAGCCTTCGTCCTGGGTGAAGCCTCAGGATTCGTGAGGGAGGAGGACAAGATATGTGTAGTGATGGGCCAGTTTGGGCCAGAGTGGCAGGAGAGTCCTCATCCGTTCACGTGCACCATCGACGATCCCACCAAGCAGACCAAGTTCAAAGGGATGAAGAGCTACATGTCATATGGGCTCACGCCCAGCCACACGCAAAGCAAGGTGAACAGGCGCTACAAGCACTTTGACTGGCTCTACGCCCGGCTGGTGGAAAGGTTCCCCGTCATCTCAGTGCCCCATCTCCCCGAGAAGCAAGCCACAGGCCGCTTCGAGGAGGACTTCATCTCCAAACGCAGGAAGGGCTTGATATGGTGGATGAATCACATGACGACTCACCCTGTGCTGTCCCGCTGTGACGTCTTCCAGCACTTTCTGACCTGCAGCAGCAACGACGAGAAGGCATGGAAGCAAGGCAAGCGCAAGGCCGAGAGAGACTGCTTGGTGGGCGCCAACTTCTTCCTCACCATCATCCCTCCGCCCGTTCCTCTGGACCTGCAGGACGTGGAGACCAAGGTGGACGGCTTCAAAGCATTCGCCAAGAAAATGGACGAGAGCCTGGCCCAGGTTAACGTCACCCTGGGGGAGTTTGCCAGGAAGCAAGTGGCTGGTTTCCGGAAGGAGTATCAAAGAGTTGGCCAGGCCTTTCAGCTTTTGGGGCAGGCGTTCGAGGTGGACCAGCAGGAGTACTCAGTCAAGCTGAACCAGGCTATAGCCTTCACTGCACAGGCCTACGAGGCCGTCGGGGACTACTTTGCAGACCAGCCCCGTCAGGACTTGGAGCCAGTGTCAGATCTTTTAGCCATTTACCAAGGACATCTGGCGAACTTTCCCGACATCGTTCACGTTCAGAAAGGTTTGAGACCTTTTTTTGGGAGATTTTCTGCTCATTTCTACTTGCAGTCCTGTTCAGAACCTGTGCTGCTCAGTTTAGGTCAAGAGGTCATCATATCAGCTCAAATATTACTGGTCTCCATGTTTTTCTCTGGTGTCTGTGCTTTTTTTATATAGCAAAATGAAATTGGTAGATTGCACATAGTGATGAAAAATGAAGTTTACAGTCTCCTTTACCCTTTTTCTTAACTTCAATATTCAATTGAGTCAGACAAGATGGTCCTTTTTAATATAGTTTCTCATAGTTATCTAAAAGTATGGGCAGTATTGAGACTTCAGGACTGCTTCTGCTTCTGCTTTTGACTGCACAGCATACTTGTAATTATATTTTTGGTTAGAAAAATGAGTTTGCATGATCAACGTAGCAAAAACAGTTAGAATCCATTACATTGACCAGTTCTGACTTATTTTCATCCCTTAGAATTAAACTCACTGTTTTATTGGTGCACCTTAAGACCAATATATGTAAATAACCACTGGAACTGCATTGTGCCTCATTCTAAAAACAGGCTGGACTGAAATAGCCTTCAAGCCTAGACCTAAATTGCTATAGACTCAATAGGCAGATATAGGTAAATGTGTTGAGTTTTTGTGACATCACAAAAACATTACATTCAAAGCGGACTGAATGCAGTTTAGTTGACTTATAAATATTATAGGGCAGATGTTTTAAAACTTACAGTATTCACATTCTACATGAGGCAGTTTTATTTATAAAAAGAGAGATTTAAAATTTGGTTTTATAGCATTTGGGCCCTTTAAGACATGCAGTTTGCAGTTTTGTTCAGACAGGCAGCTCTTTTTCAGCATATTTGATTTGACCTGGACAGATCTTCTGCAGTCTGAACATCACAAAGCAATTTGAAATCCAACGTTTTCCAGTCCAATGCGAGCCATATTTATGGGCATTTTCAAATCTGATTCAAATCGGATCTCTGAACATGTGTCTCAGTTTGACCAATCAGAACACATTTCATGTGTTTTTTTTCATCATACATGGGCAGCTGTTGCTGACGTCAGAATATGAGACAAGAAAGTTGTTGCTTCATCACATATTGCAGCTCAAACGTGGTGAATTAAAGTTTTAACAAGGACATATTTTTATTTTACATACAGCAGGATCGTTCTGCTAGTAGCTATAATGGAACACAACAAGATCTAAGCTCAGCAACACGACCAGTTCAGAAAGTTTTGCCCCTTCTCTGGTCAGCGTGCTCATTAGTGTGGCAACCAGTGTGGATATGCAAGCAAATACATCTACAATCTGACCATTCAAATCAGATCTGGCCCCTGAAATGTGAGCACTCAAGTCTAAAAATCAAAAAGTACCCAATTTACCCTGCAGTGGGAACAAAGGCTACTCATTTCTAGTACTTGTTAGGTGAATCTTTTAGAATCAGAGAAAAAAAACGAAAGAAGCAAACACAGAACATAACTTGGCTGACTTGGAACAAGTGGAAAATTGTGCACAGTTGATTTTTTTTGCCGTTTTTTTCCTTTAAAGGCAAGTCTCGAGTAATGCCATGCTCTTGCTTAAGTTGAAAAGGATGAATGCATTTGAGTTTGATATTAGATATTTAGCTTGCTATTTGTTGCTCAGTGGACAAAAAGGGCTTAAACATAAAGGCCAACCTCCCAGTAGACAGATTGTATCTATTTTTTAGTAAATAAGCAACCATTTTGCTTGGCCTGAGCTACATATATTAATAGTATGGAACATTTTCTCCATATGGAGACTTGCCTTTAAGCTTATTATGCAATGCAGCTCCAGCACTGTAGTGCTACAGTTGAGCTCAGTTTGGTAGAGTCAGGTGTGTTTCATCATGGAAATCACTAAACTGTGCTGTACCAAGGCCCTTCAGGCCTAGAGTTCTGTTATCCGGGTCTAAAGGCCTGAAGAGGAACGTCATGCTGTGTCAGAGCGTGGTATAAAACAAATTGAAAGTAATGTTCCCCAGCATGAGCTCTCAGCAACATAACAAATCTGATATTTGGCCCTGTTTCTGTGTGTTTGACTATGGAGGAAGCTGGAGTGCGTACAGGGCTGGCTTTTCTCAGTCACATGGTTGTGGTGTAGTTGCTATGGTGGCGTGAGGCCAAGCCTGTTGTAATTGTGGATGGAGCGAGTGGGGCATGCATAGGCCGAGCTTTTTGAAGCGTAGTTACATTTAATGTGCAGAATTTGTAGTTTATATTGGGTTGATGTCTACGGTGAAACATTGTGGTAGGCTCAACATTGTGGGCTATTTGTAGCTGCTAAAATTGAAGTCTTTGTGATTCTCAAATACTGAAGGCTTCAGTTTGGTCCACAATCAGATGTGGAGGTCAAGACTTCTTTTCTGTCCTTAGGAACCTCAGCACCTTCTAACACAAAAGTACCTGGAAAAGCTTAATACTAACATTAAGGACGCCTTGGGGGACGAAGGTTGCGCCTTAGCCTGAATTCCAAAGGGAGCAATAAGCTGTAGGTCAGAGCTCATTAATTAACTAAGCTGAGCTTGCATTAAAACATGTTTTGTGCAGCAGAGCAGTATCTCTGATAAAGAAAAGATAGGGTTTAGTAAAAGCATGCATGATTCCAGCATTTCTCCAACACATGTGTCACACGGAAGAGCTAACAGACCTCTGAAGTCATGCATCATTCTGTAGTCTGCATCTTGTTAGGAACCTCAGGTCTAAGAAGATTTTCTCTATGAGGAAAAATGAACAGCCTTTAAAAAAAACGACCTCACTTGCACCCTGTGGTGGACAAAAAATGGATAACATTTCTCCTATGTACAACACCACACCCCCCAACCCCCTCAGTGTTACTGGATCCTATAAATTATGAGGCCGTTTACCAGTAAAAGCATGAATAATTCTACATACATGCAACAAGCAAGCTCACACTCCTGCGTACTGAAATGATGTTGACTAAAAGTAAATCTAATATTAAACCTTATTATAGAACATCAGCTACTCAAACTGGCGCTGTCACTTTACTGCTGTTAAAGCGACTTAACAACCAGATTTGCCTAAATTTGACTGGCTGGTTTGTTTGGGGTCCTTTGGTTAGTATTATGATGTCCAAGGGCACCAAAAGGGGGCCCAGCACTGTCAGGGAGGCCCTCAGAGAACCCTATCTAAAAAAGAAGAGTATATAATATTGGGAACTCAATATTATATTCTTTTTGTAGGGCCCACAATTTGTAGTGGTGCCCCTAATGTCAGTTCAGTTCATAGCCGTGTTAGCCTGCATATAGCGAAATTTGGATTTTGGCTCCTTAATGACCTTGCAATTCCAAGGATCCAACATTTGGAGTAAAAATGTCAGTACAAAGAGCATATGAGGTTTGGATTATTTTTGCCGGCCACAGTTAGCGACAGCATTAGTGATTTGATATGAAATGCTGAACTGTAAAGAAATTAATCAACTAAGAACCCAATGTCAACAACACAAAAGTAGCCATTATTTACTATCCAAACCCAGTTAATATTTTCAGTTTTAATGGTAATATGAAAAATTCCTTAGGGGACTGTTTTTCCTAACAGCGCCCGGTTTGTAGCCCTCCACCAAGAATGGGTTTTTAAAAAAATGTTTACAGCATTTACATTTACGGCATTCAGCAGACGCTCTTATCCAGAGCGACGTACATCAGTGCTTCAGTGGTCCACGTCTGTTCTTCATACCTGTAAAGCTAGACTCAAATCAACATCTGCTTTTAACTAAGTTACTGCCAGCTAAGTTACACAACCATATCTCAAATCTATCATAAAACACACATCTAGGAAAGTATTAATGACCGTTTTGTATAACAGTTTCCTCTAAGATAACTATTACAGATGTCTGGTTCCATTTGCTACCACTGTGAACAATTCTGGCTCGGCAGTGTTTCACATCAAATCGCTCTGAATGGCTTATCTGATTCAGTTCCTCCACACTCCTGATGATTTCCCCCACCTATACCGTCTGATCTCTGACCTATCCCTTATCCCTCTCCCAACAGGAGCCCTGACCAAAGCCAAGGAGAGCCAGCGTCATGGCGACGAGAAGGATGGCCCCGCCGGGATTAACGAACGCTGCAACATCATTTCCTGCGCCACGTTGGCTGAGATGCAGCATTTCCATCGAACGCGTGTGCGAGACTTTAGAGGGCAGATGCAGCACTACCTCCAGCAGCAAATCTTATTCTACCAGCGGATCACAGGCAAGCTGGAGGAGGCCCTGCACATGTACGATCAGGCTTAACGCCGGAAAAAAAACAGTATTCTGAATCAGCTCCAGTGATCAAGTCTCAACAAATACACAGTAGGCTCAAGAGAACTGACAGAACAGTGTTTTTTTTTATGAAATTATTGAAAAATAGAATAGTCGATCTTCGGAACTGGGTGACTTACACTGATAAAGACTGGTGTGTGTGCACGTGTGTGTGTGTGTTACAAAGAATGAGTGAGTTTTTGCATTGAAAAAAGTGATGCATTGGATTTACTTGATTTCTCACTCTGACTCATCAAATATTGTTTATTTGGCACCAGCTGTGTTGATGTAATATAATGCAGAAATGATTGAACCAAGTAAGTTTAATCCATAACTCTTTTCAGTGTTAAAGTGTAGGCCTTTTTTATTATGGAATTGAAATAGTTACATTCGGCCTCTACCACAGAAATTCTAACCCAATTTACATTTTAACCAGCTACAATAAGGTCATGGAAGGACTCATAATCAGTAGAAAACCCATAACCCATTTCCTGATAACCTTGTACCTTTATTGCCAGGCTTCTTTCCTCTCATTTTGCTTTTGGCTTGGACTTTAACTGGCTGACATTTCAAACGAGAGCTGCCAAATACGAACGCTGGTGCCTTTTCTTTCCATCACCATCTCATTTCCTGAGGTGTTTTAATACAGATCTCTATATTTATGAACCTCGGATGTGTTCTAGATTTGCTGTTTACTTTTTTCTCCATATGCTGATCTCACGTTTCCTTGTTAGAGGGCTTTGTTTTAACACATCACGAAGAACGGGCCTGCGTCTGTTTCAAATTAGGGTTCTGTAAGGAAAATGCAGAGTGAGGGCGCCCGTTCGGAGCCTGTGAGGAGTAAAGAGAGTGCAGTGTGACCTAGAAAACGCAGGCCTAACCCTCGTTATCTAGAGGACATTCCAGACGGCACAGGAAAGATCACTCGCGGCTGCTCGGCTCAGCTTACCCTTTCTTTCATTATTCAGATAAGATTCTCTTTACTCCGATACAACCACGGGCTATCTTTGGTCAACCCTGGAACCAAATGGCTTAAATCGCAGTTTTGGTTTATAAGTGTGGCCCACAGCGTTGAAAAAAGATCTGCTTTTCAATGACATCCCTTTGTAGGGACTTTAACCCTTAGATCCTGAGCTGGCAGCGCAACAAATGGTCAATTGTCATCATACAGCAAAACAACTCCTTATATGGAAGTTCCCCCAGTTTGTGTTGATTCTCGAGGTGTCAGACGTCATGCTGAGCTTTGTTTGGTGTTCCTGTGTCACGTAGAACCAAAGTTATTGACTTCTATAAAACATGTAATAATAATAACCGCTACTGGGGTTTTAGAAATGGCATCACAAGCAAATGCCCATAAAGAACAAAAATCCCCGAATTTATTTTGTTTTAGGTCTTAGAAACAAACAAGAAAAAACACAAGATATCTGAACCCGGGAGAACTTTCAGGATAGTCTCCGCCCACAAGTGGGTGGGGAAAACCCGCAGATGGAGTGGGGGGGGGGTCCGGAGAGCGGCCGAGTGAAAGAGCAGCAAACGGCGAACATGTAGAAGAGCAAACAGTGATTTGAGACTGTTTTACACCGTTTTTATTTGTTCAAATCAGATTTTACTAATACACTCTGAGTTCTAAGTATTAAAGGGCCCATATCATGGAAAACTGATTTTTTGATGTAGGATGTAAACACTGTTAAAGCTTTAAAGTATTCGCTCCCTTGTCCATACGATCCATATATGTTGCCAAAAATCAACTGTTTCAATTCTATTGGTTTTGTGATGTCACATACATGTGACATTTACATATATCCACCTATTTAAAGCACTTTAGATCCACAAATACACTCCACGTTTTATGGTGAAGTTATAAGGAGTGCCTGCTTTTTGAATGAGGTACAGTACAAGGCAGCCAGTCAGCACAGAGATCATTTGCACGTGTCGGTTTTAAAGGTACTGTAGCATCAACAGCCCAGTTGGAATTGTTTTTGGTACATAAAACCATATACACATTATAATGGTCTTGATGGGAAATGAAAATAAAGATCATTGAAGAGGCATGAAATAGGCTTTTAAACTGCTCAAATATTATAATCTTCCAAAAAAAGGTTATGTTTGTATATAAATCGCTGTTATAACAGGACAGAGGTTGGTATTTGGGACTTTTTGCTGAATAGACCTTAAAAGAATAGTTTCATGAAAAATATAATATACACCTTTTTACAGTTTTTTAATTACCCCATATGCAACTGTTACAACTTTTCATGATTTTAGAATCAAAATCAGAATCCTGGAGGAAAATGCTTATGCTATGACTGCACAGTCACACAGAGACACAAAGACAAGAACAATATGAAATATAATATAAACATGATCAAAATAAAATAAAACTCTCCAGAACACATTCTGTACTAAACACGCTTAACAGTTTAAAGGGAAGATCAGGAATCTAAAAATAAAACTGGCTATCCAGCCTGTAACGTCAGCTTAAAACAACCTTTCAATAAGAATGTAAAAGACCACCCACCTCATCTCTTATCTCGGAGAATGGGGAGGAAAAATGGCTAGCAGCAACTGAATGTAACTTCTCCCCTACATTAAAAAATACACACTCCTCAAAGAGCATTTTGCTGATTAGACCTCAAAGAAAAGATCAGAAATGTGGAAATAGGACCACCCACATTACCCCCTTTCACCCAGGTTAATATGCACTGTCAGGGGGTTTGAATTGGCTGTATAAAACAGCTGTAGTCAAGTAGGTTTGTTGTTATTGCAACCATATACACACAGTACACAGTGAAACGAAACAACGTTCCTCCAGGACAATGGAGCAACACAAGAAAAGAAACAGAAACACCACAAGACTACAAGTGCAAACAGGACAAAAGAGAGGGCAAGAAAAACACAAGAGCAGCCAAACAAGACAACATTCAGTACAGTCGACAATAACTACAATATGAATACAGAATCGTTTCTCGGCCTTTTGGTTAAGATTAAGTCTAGTAATTGTTCTTATCAGTTTAACACTATATGGACAAAAGTATTGGGATGCCTTACCATTACACCAACTGGGACTTTAATGACATTGTATTCAAATACATAGACTTTAATATGGAGTTGGTCCCCCCTTTGCAGCTATAACAGCTT
>JBBPCZ010002374.1:0-35707 GCA_037974445.1 Brycinus macrolepidotus
ATACATATATATATATATAGATAGATAGATAGATAGATAGATATACGTATGTATTTATAAAACACACACAGCGGATAGTGTGTTTCCAATAAAGTGGCCAGTGAGTGTATTGCAGTAGTTGATGCATTGAACCTGACAGTATCAATTCTCCTTAATCATCTTGAAGTATGTCAAGTGAAAGCTAAGTCTACCTGATCCCGGGTGGCTAGAGCTCCATATGGAAAACAACCGCTATGACTGAGCATGGATTAACGTCAACAAAGCTCAATATAGCTCCTAAATGAAACACACAGCGCCTTCCCATCAGAGCCTCAGTCTGGCGTTAGTGAGTAAATCGGCACGGCCTTTCCGCCTCATCAGAAGAAAGTGACCCCCTATCCTTAAGCTCCTGGGTCCTGGTAAACTGCCAATGGTGCCGAAATTACTACACTGCAGCCCAGTGATGAGAACTTCAAGCAGAAGGTCGCTAAGAGAGAAGCGTGGATTAAAACGGATGACATATGCTGACCCAGCCTCATCATCCAGGCTTGCAGAACCTTTGCCTTCACTTCTCACAGAAAGCAGTTCTACTATCTCTTGCAGGAGGAACCCATGTAATATCCTTCGTCATGCGCCACCACCAGACACAAACACTGTTTTCCTCACTTTTCCAGCTGCTAAGCTTCTCTATAAACCAAAGCTGAAGCATTCTCTCAGCTCTGAGCCAAAAAAAGGTTTTGCCACCCCTTTTTTTCCTCCCTGTCAGGACTAACCCATTGCTTTCAAATGGATTCCCTTCAGATATGGCCCCTTTTTGTCTGTCTTCATCTTGTTCCCTTCCTTTTTCCAACCTACCCAATCCTTTCATGTTCTTGCTTGGCCAAACGATGTGGACAAAATACTAATATTCAACATGTAACATCTCTACTGTCAGACAGAGAGAGAGGACCACCCAACCCACCCAGAAAGAGAGAGGACAGTTATGCTGAGTGATGGGAAGAGAGGGAGGACCACACTCGGGAGCCCAGATTTTCCTATACATAGTCCATTCATGGAAACTAAACAGGCACATTTCAATGGGACGTTTTTGTGATGTCACAAAAGCCATCGGATTTATATTTACAAACGAACCCACCCATACTGAAGTTATAAGAAGTCCCGCAAAGCCTATTGAATAAGAGCACAATAACGATAAACAAACGATGCATTTTGCGTCACAATCTTCCCTAATCATTTTTTTCTAACCCCCCTGCCTCCTCTTCCACCAGCAGACTCCACCAGCCCTCGCAATTTCGCGCTCACTGAGAGAGCTGTCTAATGCGCACCATTACCCCTCTACGTCATGCTAAACTAAAACGGGATTAGAACTTAATTACACCTACCCACGCTCCAATTACCCATCTCAGCCTGACTACACGCGCATGATTCACCCGCCGCAAGATACCCAGCGCCAAATTACTCCCGGTGTCGTAGACTATCACTCAGCAGATAAAAGACTTTTAAAAAACAAAGGAGTGGGTGTTCAACATTTTAAGAAAAAGCAATCAGCGATTTAGATACGCCGCAATCTTTGGCTAGTTGCCTCCCATTTTGGCCTCTTCCACCAGGCTTGAGGCCTTGGACTGTCTTGGCTAGCAATTACTTTTCTCGATGATCTGAAAAGACTTCATTGAATCAAATGTTGTTTATAATATGGTAATGCGAGGCAAAAAAAAAAAAGCAATATGGTGGGGAATGCAGAAGTACTTGTGTGGCACATTGGGCCCGGTCATGCTAGTTTTGTTGAGCCATTTTGTCCCTCTGTTGGAACCATGCTTCAATATTGCTTTAGAGTGCCAAGTGCTCTCAAGGTTGCACTTCCGCCTGAAGAGGTCTAAAAGAAGTCCTTCACCCAGAAGCTTACTTAGCGGTCTAAAAGTCCATTCATGCTTGCAGGCCCATGCGGATTGTCAGTTATAGTAGCTTTTCAAAAGAGCCTGAGGAAAAGTCAAAATGTCCTGATTATTTCACATGATCTGTGAAGCTTTGACGTCAACACTTTGTTCCTGGATAGAAAAAAATGGAAAGGAACTTGTCCTGGAGAGGCTGAAATGTGAGTGGCTTCTAATAAGCCAAAGCTAACACAAGCCAAGCGGCATCACTGCTATTATGAGGAAGCTATTACGAGCTAGTTAGCATTAGAAAAGCTGAATCTAACAGGTCCAATACATTGCTAGTCAGAGTAGCATTTTAAAAAATGAGGCACGTACAAAGAGGAATTATGTTCGTTTACAAGGAAATGCTAATGTCACTAATTACTCTGCTAATAAAGACAAAGCAAATATGGGCTGGTTAGCATTATAAAAGTCATGCGAACACGTCCACATACATTGTTGGACATTGTAGCTTTTTTCCAGCAGATGGACTGATAGACAGACAGACGGACAAGCACAGCCCCCCCGCCCCCATCTCTCTCTGCTCTGCTTTGGAGGGCATGATGAGCGAAATGAAATTGATTTGAAAATCCTGCCTGTGTTCGCAGCAGGCTGTGAGAGGATTACCATTCTGTTGTGTTAATGCGGCATGCGTGTGTGTGAATGGTGTGTGTGTCTGTGCAGACTTTGAATCAGGTTACTCACTTAGCCCGGCCCTGCAGGGATGAACAGAAGCACTGGAAATGCTAACAGGCCAAAGAAGGTTAGCTAACTGTTTCCCTTCTTTTTCTTATGCTCACACAGACACACACACCCACACCCACCCACACTCACCCATACCCACGCACACACAAAGATGGCTCAGAGTCTCGGAAGGACAAGCATCCTCTGTAGCTGAGTGTAATATGCTCATTCACAGGACCCTGTAGCCACGTCCCAAGTCCAGCTTAACTGAGGCTGCATGCTAAATCCAGCCGCCAGCACATTAAAAACCCAGTCAGGGAGGGCAGCTCAGGCTGCCACAGCAACAAACAACAGAGGCTGGACAACAGCAAAGCTAACCAGGTGTGGGAAATGGTATATCGTCTTTATCGTGACATAATTCATCCCAATGGCTCCTCTCAGGGGGCAGTGATCTACTATTAACTAGGAAAAAAGGAGTTGTTATTTATATGTAGTTGTAGTTTAGTCGTGTCCAGTTCTACTCACTAGCTAGGACTCCCCCAGACTGTAGAACGCAAAGTATATCAATCGCTTCACTCTTTTTCCTTCCACAGCTGTTTAGTTATAGCATTTTATTGGTTCCAAGTTGTCCACGAGCCTTGTGATGCATATGGTGCATCCTGAAAACATCCTCAAGGTTTGTGATTGTATATTTCGACCACATCCGCAACCCTCCACACCCCTCAGGATTTCTGTTTGCAGAGAAAGGTCTGGGTGGAATTTGGATTCTTAGCTACAATATCACTTGGAGCTCTGGGACTGCAGCTAAGAACCAAAGCAGCGATGTGACGAGCTGGGATTTATTACCTTCTTCCTTGGCAGCTCTTGGCTCTGGTGAAACTGTACCCAGGCCAGACGTTTCATGATGGTCTAGAATCCAGTCCCGGGGGGAATGTGGTCTCATTCTCGCAATTCCAGATTGGGTCTTTAATGGACTTCTAATGGGAGGTGAAACATTATCAAGTGGACAACTTCTGGGGTCAACGTGCAAGGAGACGTGGGTAAAATACATGAGATGGTTAGCTCTGTACTTGCATCTTCTGCTCTCAGGATGACGGCAGTAAATGGATATTATTTCCTTCAAATTTACAGAATTAGGCCAAGATGTTTCAGAGTGAATTGAATTATGGAGAATTAGAAGAAGCCGGTCATTTAGAAGGCAGTGTCCTCCCACTATTGTGGATTATCCCCAAGTGTAAGTGGCTGGGAGAGGAGTGGGGGTTGTGAGGGTGGGGGGTGTTTTTGACAGCTGGAGCTTAGTCCCAGATCTTATTCGCCTTGTTTTGGCTCCTACCTTTAAGAGTTTTGTTACAATGTCTTTAAATGCCAGCATCCAAGCTAACATTACAAATTGGATAAGTGCCTACAAACTCAACAACCCAGACCCCATCAATCAAGCCACGTTAGCTCAGATTGGTGACTATTCTATTAGCGTGAGTGTTCTAGCTGCGGTTGCCAGGTAATAAATCTCTCCCTGTGGCCAAACAGGAGGTGGCTCATGATCAGGTGTGGCTTTGACCTCCACCGCTTTCTAATATACATTAAAAATGGCAGCGCTAAACAAAGCTCAGAGTTAAATTTACTACTGAAGGAACAAGAGTGCATTGACTCCAGTGTCACAACACAGGTGATGTATTCTCAGTGGCTGCCCATGCGGCAAGTCTGTCGTATATTTGTGATGGTTTATAGTTTGGGAACACTGCAGGAACATTATAAGCTAAATTGCCTTACACGCTTCATATCATTACTGTCAGGACAAATCCTTGTATCCAAAATGGTCAGCTTATAGAAGGAAAAATATTGTTAATTTGAAAGCAAATGTAAATGAAAGTAAATGAAATTTTACTCCAAGTTATTTATACAGATATGACATATGACATTGATATGATTGTAAATATATGTAGATATTAATCTGTATTTAAAAACTCATTTGTATAGCATTTATCTTGTAAATTCTGTTCATTTTTACAATCTGTAAATTTTAACTGCTGATTTTTTCACTTTTTCCAAGTATATAAATTAAATTCAGGTTACATGTAATTGTAGGATACATAAATTTGATTGTAGCTTAGCCCTATAATAGGCTCCAGCACCCTCACGACGGTTAAGGATAAGTGGTTCAGATAATAGATGAATGGAGGAATTAATGGATTTTAGCCTAAGAAGATACTTTAGTAGTAATATCTACTTTTAGTAGTAGAGTTTACTACAAAGTTGTGAGCAAATTTACTTATTCGGGAACAAAGTGAAAAGTAATTTTTATTGAAATGTATTTTATTTTTATTGAAAATTATTTATTTTATTGAAACTTACTTGCTAAGGAAGACAACTGAGTCCGTTTTTACGTAGTACATAACTTCTAAGGTTCAGGATCAGGAATTTAGTATTTCTTTTTGCATCTTTTTTGAAATATTTTAGTAAAATATCAGTATGTTGGAAAACAAATAAAATTGTGCAGTGGATCAGATGGATCAGATTTAAAACCTGAAGAATCGGATTAAAAAAATTATCACAGGTTTTGAGCTCTTTATGTTAATATATCACGTTACTGTTATAGGAAAAGACATATTTCAGAGCGGTCAACAATCACCCCAGGCCTGTGCAGGTTTCCTGGAAAACAGGTCTGGCTAATGGTATGGAAATGACCTGAATAGGTTAACAGCAATCTCAAGTAATCTAGATGGAAAGAATGTATTAGAGGCCTTAATATGTTACGTGGATGAAACCTGTATTCCTGATTAATTTTAAGAAGTTGGGACATGCAAAATATCCAGTAACTCCACAAGGACAACGTTTTTTTTCAGCTCAACATATTCAATGATGCCCTTAAAAATAATGGTTACTGGATGGTTCTTGGCTTGGAGGTACATTTCATGAATTGATATAGACACTCATGTGGAGGTGGAGCTTTAACTAGGCTATTTACGCATTCAGTCTGCAAAAACAGTTCTTGGAAGAACCATCCAGGTGATCTTTAGAGCACCGGATCTCAATCCAGTCCTCAGGAACCGCCAGGCAATGCAGATAACGCACAGATATGGTGCAAAAATGTGGGCCATCTAAGGGTCCCTCAGGACTGGTTGGAGAACCTTTTCTTGGCACCTTTAGCCATTCAGTTGGTCAGCATTCTTTGAGTACTGACAATTTTCATGACATGCTCAGAAAATCACTCCTTGAGCATGAGAGAGCTCAGAGCATTGCCGTGTCCTCCAGTGTTCACTGTTTTAACTCTGGACTTCAGGGAGACGGGATGGGGTGTCTTAAGTGCTGCTGAAAAAAAAAGGTAAATGTGTTCAGAGGGATCACTTGGTCTCGGCAAACAGACTCTCTTGCTAATGGGAAGACGCCCCATTAGTGGCAGAGCTAGTCACAGTGTTCCTTTGGCTATCCTTTATTTAACAGTGCTGTGGAGCCAAACGCATTACACTCAGGACGGGAAGCCGAGAAAGAAAAATTAAACTGCATGAAAATTAAACTGCAGAAACTTCCAACCATCTCAGTGCATGATGCAATTCCAGAGACACTTTTTGAGAAATTGGGCTTTTGGTTTATTTAACAAGGGAAAGGAGTCACCCAAGGCTTTGAGCCTACTGCTTCTTAAATTATGGAAAATTAGCAGCGATAGGCATACAGTATGATAACCCAAGGACTACGGGCATTTCTAAAAGATTACTTCAAAAGTGAAGCCTCGCCAGGTCCACCTTACATAACGGCATTTGCCTACATACAGCATTAAAATCATGGACCTCTTTTTTGGAAACACGGGCTTGTATTACTAGCCAATTTATTAGGAACGCCTACCTTGTACTTCCACTTTCTGGTGAACATAACCATATTTCAAGGGTCCTGGGGCCCAAGAACACAACTTCAGGGTCTTTTGTTCCAAGAACCCTATGCTTCCAAGGCCCTATACTCTCAGAGTCCCGGGTCATGCTTTTTCAGAGAGCTCTATATTCCTTGGACCTTGCTCCCTTATGTTTCCAGGACCCTATCCACCCAAGACCTTATGTTTCCAGGGCATGTGTGTTCCAGGACCCTATGCTTCAAGAACCCTATATTCTGTACCCAGTGTTGTATATTCCTAGAGCCCTATATTCCTAGGAAAGTATGCCCCAAGGGCCCAATGTGCTTCCAGGGATCTATGTTCCAAGGATGCTATATTCCCTCATTACACTATGATACATTATAACATTACGGTCCATGTGATCTCCATATGATACAAATAAAAAGGGCTCAAAAGATCATCGTTAGAGTCACAGGCCCACCAAAATAAAACAGAGAAAAAAAGAGGAGCACAAGGAATTCATTTGTCCCCTTAATTAAATAATTGGTTTGTCTGGCTTAAGTGTGGTGCAGAGTTCTTCTTCTATTGTTGTGACACACAGCATAGCCTTCAGCTTGCTAAAAGTAACAAACACATCAACAGTTCGGCACAGCAGATGGAGTTACTTAATGAGTAAAGCTTAATTGCCAATCAAATGTCATAGTTTTGACATATTAAGTAATAGATGATCTGGATGTTAAAATCAGATCAGATTGCTACGATTTCTAGGGACATTCTGCTCCTGAAGTTGAACTGGGCTGGAGGGTGGCTTGGACACTATACCTGTCTTGGCTAACCTGAAATGTCTTGCAGCTGGGGTAAGGGGGCTACTGGGCAAATGTTGCTTTAATGAGCCTTTGTTTCCCGTAAAACACTTTCAATTAGTTTCATCCCGACTCATAAAGCAGAGTTCTGGTCTGTGTTGGTAGACTGCAGCCACGCTTGGGCGACTCTCAAAGGCGCCAATTAACCCCCGGAGGAGCGTAAAAATGCAAAATGCCCTGCCACAGTCGAGGCTCATTTCTTGAGCCAGCTGTTTCATAAAGCGCACGGCAAGAAGAGCACGCTAAGCAGCCATGCATTGACTCAGAGGTTGGATCTGAGGGTGTTAATGATGGCAGGTGCATTTTATATGTGTTACAGGACGTTAAGGTGGACAGGATGAAGGATGGAGGAAATGTTGGAGGTTTAATGCTTCCACCGATGTTTCAGAAGCTGTTGGGACAGGCACGTACGACTGCGTGTGGGGAAGACATCCTACAGAATGCTAAAGAAGTGTGAGTGTGCATGCATTAACTTTATCACTGTTAAACAAGATCCTGACATTTTGGATGATAATCGTGTTCATTTCTATGCAAAACACCAATTAAAAATAATATAATGTACTATTTTTTATATTGGTAAAACATAACCTTGCATATCAATTTTTTTTTAAATATGATTTGAAAATACTGACTTTTTTTACGATGTACAGAAATGTCAGGATGAACGGACTGATAAAAAGGGTCTAACTCTAATTTTTACAAATTCCAATTACATTGACTTCCATTCTTCAGTAAAGTTACCATTTTGGAGATAAATAAAAAATACATTTGTTTAATGCATTTTGGGAGTGGATTTGGGAATGCATTTTGATGTATGCTTCCATTCCCAATCCTATGTAATTAACCCCTATATCCAATAGCAATTTTTAACAAGGGGTGTGGTCTTAAGGCTGCACAACATGCACAAAATATTAGTATTACAATTATATTGCTATATGTAGCATTATTTTTCAGGAATTAAAAAGCCTCAAAGTCTATACATTTTGTTTAAGTTTCAAAATGTTTCACATTCACTTCCCCATCCATACAGTTCATATTAACTAAGCTGCCAAAACAGTGTGTTTTCAAATCTTAGTTTTTGTAATGTTAAGGTGCCAACACATTTACATATATCTTCTTATTCAGCCTACAACACTTAAGCCAAGCCCAATTAATCCAACGTTCTAAGGAATGTTTAAGGCCTCTGCTGCCTTTTGAATGAGTTGCAGTACAGGGCAGCCAATCAGAATAGGGATAATTTACATATATCAGTCTTATAATCACAGTAACAAAACAGACTGGTTAATTCTATAGGATAAACAGTGATTGGAAAATGGTGTGAGAATGAATTATGATGAATTACGAATTACATTTTCGGTACACAAACACACACAAATATGCCAATATTATGTATTATTATTACTATTATTATAATATGGGCCCTTTAAAAAACACCCCGATTAATCAGTGTACCAGAGTCTACATGGTAAACACTGAACAAGTTGTAGATGGTGTTTTTGGTTTATCTTACAAATATGGAAAGCTTTTAAAATATATTACAGAATAAATGACAGTGTAAAACTGTAATAAACTCACTATGACAATAATTATACACTTTCTATGGAAGTGGATGGGCAGAAAGTCCTAGTCAGGGTCAATGCAAGAGTCCACCAGCATCAGTGGCAGTGGCTTCTCTGGGATCCAACAGGTGCAAAACTGTAGTAGTAGTCGACTTCCACACCATATTTCTGCAGACATGCACATCGGAAAGACTGATGCACATGTCTATCACCACCACACTCTTCCACAACTCAGATATAAGCAAGAAATTTACCTGGTAGATGGACTGCTGGAAAAGCTCAGCGATCTCAGCTTGCTGCAGGGACCAGGCCCTCAGACCACAGCGTTGGCTGAAGCCGCAGGCCAGGGGAGGGGACATTGCGAGCACTGTGTGAGAAAGCAGAAGCAGGCAGGGGTCCATGCTAGGCTAAAAACTAATGCTAGCCGGTCAGCTATCCCGTCCATCCTGCTCACCAATGTTTGCTCCCTAGACAATAAACTGGACTACATCCATCTCCAGCGAGTAAGTTCAGAGACTGCTGTGTTTTTGTTTTTATGAAGACATGGCTCAACACTGACTGGTGTCAAGTGAAGTCAGGTCAAGTATGTTTATTGTCATTTCAGCCATGTACACAATACACAGTGAAATGAAACAACGTTTTTTTACGACCACGGTGCAACACAAGAACAAAAACAGAAATGCTACAGGACGCATAAGTGCAGACAGGACAAAACACAGAGTGCAAAGAGAGCAGGAGAGAAAGAGCAAGATAAACACTAGTAACAAAACAACAGGAAAAGGCACCATTGAGTGCAGTCGATGTTTGAATTATTACAATATTATGACATATACTGTATTCTAGCAGTGGAGTCATTAGGTGTACAAAAATGCAGAATAGGGGTAGTCAGCAATAAATAATAATTGTGCAAATAATAGCAGCAGCAAGACTGTGCAGTGGATAATTAAAAGGATTTACAGTGGCAGACAGATTTTTGTCTGCTTTCAAACGGGCTTTGCACATCTGATGAGTGGTCTGTACGCTGGGATCAGCATAACAGACATGTGATCGGAGTAGCTAAGGTGGGGGTGGGGCTCAGCACGGTATGCTCCAGCAATGTTTGTGTAAGCGCAGTCCAGCACGTTTGTCTCCCTCAATTCCTACATACTGAAGGAATTTGGGGAGAACTGACTTGAGATTTGCATGGTTAAAATCCCCGGCAATAATAAATAGTCCATCTGGGTGTGAGTTTTGGAGCTCACTGATGGCTCTGTAAAGTCTGGCCAGCGCATTGTTAGTGTTAGCTCAAGGTGGGATGCACATCGCGACTATAAGCATGGTGGTGAATTCCTGCGGTAAATAAGATGGTCTACATCTAACAGTCTCAAACTCCAGCATTGATGAGCAATGACTAGACACCACCACAATGTTCATGCACCATAGGATAGGAAAGCTGAGACTGCCGGGCTGAACCACTCTCTGCAACTGGATCCTGGACTTCCTTACTGATAGACCTCAGTCAGTTAGGATGGGGTTCAACATCTCCAGCGCACAGAGACCCCCCAGGGCTGTGTGCTCAGCCCTGTGCTGTTCACGCTGATGACCCACGGCTGTCATCAAGCGTGCTCGTGACACGATGTAGTGGGTTTGTTGGTTTGATCAGCGAGAATGATGAAGTGGCATACCGAGAGTAGGTGCAATGGCTAACAACCTGCCAATGTGGACAAAACAAAAGAGATGGTTACTGACATCAGGAGGGCATGATGTTCACTCTCCACTGAACATCAACGGCTCCCTAGTGGTGATCGTCCAGGGCACCAAGTTCCTTGGTGTTCACATCAAGGACAGCCTCACCTGGACCCTCAACACCAGCTCAATCACCAAAAATGCCCAGGAGCATCTAAACGTCCTGTGGAGACTGAGGTGAGTGCACCTCCCTCACGCAATTCTCACAACATTCTACAGAGGGACTACAGAGAGCATTCTCTGTAGTTGCATCCTGGCATTGTACGGAAACTGTGCCATTTCAGATCACAGGACCCTACAGAGGACAGTAAGGATTGCTGAAAAAATCATCAGGGTCTCTCTCTCTTCTGTTGTAGACATTTACAACACACTGCATCCGCCAGCGTTGTGGATGACCCCACACACCCTCTTTTCCCTCCTTCCATCTGCCAGATTTCACAGCATCCGGGCCTTCACTACCAGGATGGGGAACAGTTTCTTCCCCCAGGCTATCAGACTCTTATATCAGAACTGAACAACTAACACACACACAGACACACACACACACACACACACACACACACACACACACTTACACTCTGAACTGAACTGCTTCGCTTCTCCCAATCACAATGCATATGCACCCTAAACTGATCCGCCATAAACAAGAAAACTTACTTCCCATCTGCCAGTGTAAATACCCTACATTGATTTTTATACTGTAATTTTTTTTCTAATCATGTTGCTGCTACTTGCTGTTTTTGAAGAATTATTTATTGCTGTCTGCCTCAATATTTGCATTCCTTTGCATTTTTTGCACACTTAATGACTGTCATAATGTAATATGTCATAATACCGTATTCACGCATGCTAGTATTGTTACTGCTCCTGTTGACTGCACTGTATGTTGTCTTGTTCTGTCAATTATTGTACTGTTGCTCGTGTGTTTTTTTGCACTCTCTCTTTAGTCTTGTCCTGCCTGCACTTGTGTAGTCGTGTGTGGTATTCTGTTTCTGTTCTTTGTGGTGTTCTGTTTTCGTTCTTTGTGTTCCACCATGGCCCTAGAGGAACTTTGTTTCAGTTCTCTGTGAACTGTGCATATAGCTGAAATTATAAGAAACACCTACTTGACTTGACTTGACTACAGTAGCATATGAAATTCTGAGACCACATATGGGATATTTTTCATTTAAACCTAAAAAATAAACCAAAAAAGCTTTAGAAATTAGAAAAAAAGTAAACTTTAAAAAAAGTCCAACAGAAAAGATAGATTAGTAATGACAGAATTGAATTTTTAGGTCACTTTTCAAATGTTATTCAAATTTGCATGCCGTTGATTAAAAGTAAAAGACATCCTGAATATCACAGAATTCTGAAATTCAAATAAATATTTAGAAGATTCTACACTTTGCACAAATTGTTACGCTGATAACAGACAAAACTGAAAAATCAGCAGTTTTATTAGTAGTCTCAGACTTTTGGACCCTGCTGTAAAGTTATGAGTAGAGGCTGGCCCAGGGTGTAGGGTTAGGGAAAAATTAATTGTCTTACCAAAGTCTTATCAATGCTCCAATAATTACCATGGCACCGGTGGGATTTATTTACTAAGCTATGTTAACTATAGCCTAGTATAGTGGAAACGGTTCAGCTCCCCTGATGCTCAAAAGATCATAATTTGGAGGATAAAGACTCATATTAGAGAATGACTGGTGTTAGCGCGACAATAAGAATAAAATAAAAATAAGATGTGATAAACAGAAACCAAAACCATAGATTTGGAATGGTGGGCAGCCCTGCAACAGTATTTCTGTTCTTTAAGTCTGTTGCTGTTGGTTATCTGCATATTTCACAGCTGAAAACTAGCAATCACACCTGTAAAGATGCTATAATGTTTAAATATAAAAATATAAACATAAAACTGACCTTATCATCACCTTATAAGAATTTTCAGACCCCTTAAATTTTTATATCAGTCAGGCCCTTGTTATAATAGTGAGGAATTTAAGCAAGAGTTTATATACGGACCCTCAGGGATCTTCTGATCAGGCTGTAAAAGAGAAGGTGGCCATGAACCCAAATAGCCATGATGCTGCATCAAATGGCACACAAATCAGGCTGGAGGACGGCCGCTGCAACGGATTAACCTCAGCTGAGGGCAGCATCCATGAGCAATGGAGCCAGAAGTGTTTTGATGAAGCTGCGCAGTGTAGTTTTGACAGCACTGATTTGAAAACACAGAGCGACCTTCGTTTAACCCTCAAACGGGTTGCTGCTGAATTGTATGCATGATTCAGCCCTAACAGTGGTTCGGAGGACCAAACAAATGCAGAAGGAAATGCAAAAACTAAGACCCATCACAGGACATTTGTTGACATATGGCCTATTTTATTAATTTCTTATTTATTAACAGTGCCATGAATATGTATTTGCTCAATTTCCTTGCAATGTTTTCACACTAAAGGGTTTCAGATCCTTATAAAAATGTTGTATGAGACATAGAGAGCATGAGGAAACCCCAAACATTTAGCAACACCTGTATCACCCATGTGAGAAAGTAATTGCCCCTGAGATCAATAACCGATTGTGACTCTTTTAGCAGCAACCATACACTTCCTTTGTGGAGACCAGTCTTTGACAGCATTGTGGAGGCCCAGTCCCAGAACTGTTTTAATTCAGCCACACTGGAAGGCTTCTGAGTCCAACCTTTTAGTTACAAGTCCTGCCACAGCATCTCTATCACTCAGCCCAATTTTAGCTAGCATGAGCGTATGTTAGCTAACATAACAAAATTGGTGGTTAGTGTTCTCCTCCAAGTGTGTTGAGGCCAATGACATTGCGCTAGCAGCAGTGTGAGATGTGGTGGAGCTTCACATGGTCTGGAGGAAGCACCTCCTTGCCTTCACCCTCTCAGTGTTGGTGGCATCATGGCAAGTCATCCAGGCTCTAAAGCAGCAAAGCTGGCTCACACTATTGTACTACCGCCACCATGTTTTATGGTTGATATTGTGGAATGCTGTGTTTCTTTACATCAAATGTAATGGGCTCCTTAGTCTATTCCACTTCTCCATTTAAGCTCAAACAACCACAGTATATTATTCCAAAAGGCTTGAAGGTCATCACTGTGTATTTTGCCAAATATCGGCGACCCAGTCTCTTTCTAATGGTGGAACCATAAATGCTGACCTTATCTATAGCAAAGCCTGCAGTTCCGTGGGTGTTCATTTGGGATCTTTGGTGGCCAATTCTGGAAAGATTCACCACAATTCCAAATTTGATCCATTGTGAGATAATGGCTCTCACTGTGGTTCACTGGAGTCCCAGAGTCTTGGAAATGGCTTTGGAACCCTTTACCAGACTGAACTACTGATATATCAACATTCTTCTCTATTTAATTGGTGTTAAGACTCCATGGGGCTGGCACTGATCAAGTCTAGTCTAGGTGTGTCTAGGCTACTCGATCTCTAAACTGCATTTTATTTCCATATAAATATACATACGCACACAGATGCATGTAGTCACATTCACACCCGCACACATTCACACTTATTTACTCCCCCTTTTCTTCTCCATCCATCAGCCTTGCTATTTTCTTCCTCCTTCTGTAAAAATATCCAAAGTGAGAAATCTCTGAAAGCTGATAATTGACCTGGAGGAGAGCAATTACCGCTGACGTGTCATTAATGTTTTAATAAACCAACATCGCTTTACAGCACTTTCTCTCTCTTTCCCCCGCCTCCAGTGCCCACCATGCAATAGAAAGCAATTAAAACCATGGCAGTGTGTGTGCATATGTGTGGGGGCTAAAGCCCGTAAAACTCTAAGTATAATGAACAAGGAGTCACGGGACCGGCTCCTGAATTAGATGGAGGAGCTGGAGATATCTGCTATCATTTTAATACCCAACAAAACCCAAACAAACATGACGCACTGGGGCTATACGAAGATAAACAGTGTGCAGTAAGTCCTATTGTTTCTGAAAGCACGATAAACACCCTAATAATTAATCCAGCTGCTCTAGAGGGAAGCCTGGTTCGTAACAGGAGGCGCTCTGGATAACCCTCTAATCGCTAATCGTTCCAAAAGACACTAAACGAATCCCTAATGAGGACGGATGCTCTACGTTACACATACAGGGACGTGATAAGTGATCGTTAATCCCACAAGCGATGCTTAATGCATCACTTATGGAATCACGGTATTTTTGCTGGTTTTCAGGACTGCTCTATTTTGAAATTTCTCATTTTAATTTTGAAATTTAGCACACGGTTCATTTTAGGTGATTTTACTTAAAAAGCCAGTCAACTACTTCATTTTAAAATAAATCAATTTGAATGGAAATTAGTACCTCAATTCTGAAGTAATATTTGCTAGAAATTTGATATTTGGTGGCAAACCATTTCAAAATACAAGTTAAAGTAAGATATCAACTGGTTAAAAACTTGTAAGCATTCAGTTTTTTAAATAAACTATTACCAGTTACAGTGTAAAAAATAATAACAGCATTAAACACAGACTGGTCAAAATTTTTAGAACATCTGAGTACTATTCATGTGTGGGTGGACCCATAATTTTCTAATAAGCTGTCCCAAACCAGCCCGACCCGTGGGTCCCATGGATTGATAATATGGTGGGTTGGGTGACAAAGCAGAGATAAAAACTCTCTGACTTTTGTGGGTCAGGCAGGGCAGGTTGGCTCTCATAATGAGTCATCTGAATGTGAGTCATAAAATACCCTGTCCCACGCATTACTAATTCTTTCTGAAAATGACTCTTTAAAAAAAATAAGGTTTATATTTCATAATTAACCACAAAGTTCAAAATATGCCCAGATGATGAATTAATAGTTCATTAGTGTAAATGAGCTACAATTAGCCATGGTATATTCTTGAGCAAATGAAACAATAAAACAATAAATCATATATCATGCCTCCAAGAAATAGCGACCGCTTATTTTCTATCATATGACTTCATAGGCATAACTGCTCTATAGCTCCAGCGGCAATGAGGGTTTTGCACCCTGAGGCAAGGGGCCGCAGCTGTCTGGTGCGAACGTATTCAACTAAAGAAGCGGTAATTTATTTATTTTTATTTATTTAGCATTTTCCAAATATTAACATAGTACAATACTACACAGACATGCAAATACTAGTGTTACAAATGAATACTTCAAACTGTCCAAGAAAATACAAAAAAAGGCAAGCAAATTAAGCTATCCAGGGACAGACATGCCTCAAAAAGCCCCAAAAAAAGCATCTCACTTTCATCATGATGACTACCTGCTGTTCATGCACGTGGGCCTCCAAACTGAGTCGAGTGTTTAACAAAATGCTCCAAAGGGTGCATTACCATTTGGGACGTGGAGGAATGTCAGTGCCCATAAATGTCAAATCTTTCAGAGAGAGAGGAGAGTGGGAGAAAAAAAATGTGCTGATCCCCAACCAGCCCCCCCCCCTCTTCCATTCAACCGTCCTCATTAGCATCTGAATGGCAAAGGCTAATCTTCAAACTGCCCCCAGAAGTTTGATATATAGACTCCCAAACTGCACTCATGGACTATGTGAGTCCAGTGCTTAGGCATACATTGGAGTAAGCAAATCAAGGCTATAAAACAGGCCCAGATCAATGGGGCCTTCAAAAGGATCTAGCTTCTAAAGGAGCATACTTCAGCAACCCGACATTTGTCCATGGCAATAGTAGGTGGAGGCCTCTCTCGAGAAGAATGACGTTCCCTGACACGTCAGGTGGATGAGCTACAGATCAGCCTGTGCACACACTGGCTTCCAGTGAATTAAACACCAGAACGCTGGCTAAAACTTGTGAAAAGCCTCTTATGAAACAGCTAGATGAGCCATGGACACACGTCCTTCAGCGAGGCCCGTGGAGCGTCTGCAGCCGATTAGCAGAGATGACATAACGTTTGGAAACCGAAAGCCAGGCTCCTTGCCATCCTGGCAGCCATTTAATTAGGATCCTCTCTGTCATTGTGCATTTGTAGATGTGGTGAAGGGATTAAGGTGCTAACAAAGGCATTCTCACTGCGTTTCAGTTAGCTGAAGACAGGAGAAAGACCCGCGGGACTTTAGGGCTAATTCTGTAGGTCACGTTAGAGGAGTCTCTGAGAAGCTAAGAAAGACTGTTAAACTGATTTTCCTTTGCTGTCTTGAAAGAAAGGAGATCCACATTCTTACAAACCAAGGTGCCAAAAGGGGTTCCTTGCATGATGCCTTGGAAGAACCACTTTTGGTTCTTTAAAGAAATTCCATGAATGGTGCTTTGGAAACCTTTATTTTTTTGCAAATACGATGCATGAAAGTGAAAAACCAAGCAAAGGTCCACTGGACTGGCAAATAATCTTCACTTTACTCTGAAGGTTTGAAGCTTTTAAATGTTCCTCACTTGCGAACATACCTTTATTTTTCACAGAGTCCCCACAGCAGTTTAGACTGTGCAGGTCCTAAAGGCATACCTGAAGAGCCCATCGCCTACATTTGTCCTCTGTTGTATTTTTTTCCCAAGGTCCACTTATGATGTTTATTTTGTTTGTTTATTATAAAAGTGTTACCTTCAGACCAACACCTCGCTGGTCTGGACTAGGATGATGTACGTATCAGTGGGCTGGAGTGGAGGTGTGAGTAGCCGGTCCTGTTTTTCAACACCTCTATCCTCCACATTCACTTACACACACACACACACACACACTTGTGCAAACGTCTATTTTTATGCTAACACTCAGGCCAGTGGAGGCTATAGTTCCACTGCATTTGCATGGTCCTCCAGTTGCTTAGTTTGTTAGCAACGTTCACAGACAAAATCACATTAATATCAATGGCATTTGCCATGACGGGCGGTTCCATGTGAATCAATTTTTGAGTTCAGATTTGCTGAGCGCCCTTGACCAGTAGGGCCAGTACTCTTGCTGTGTTGACCTCTGAATGGACTTACATGCACATTTTCCAGCTGGGTATCAGAGCCTACAGTAGAATCACAGGCTTCTTCAGGCTTGCTGGCTTTTTTGGCGTGCTTTTCCATCCATCCTGATGCATCTTCAGATGTTCTATAGAGTACACTGCTATGAGGTGGTTCTAGATATTGGCAGGATTGTATTCATGGACCCATTTTTACTGGCAGCTACCAAGACTCTGTAGCACCAAAACTCATCAGGAGACAAATAAACTAGTATAAACATACCGGTCACTATATTACAGCACCTGCCTTGTCCTTCCATTCATTTTATTAGAAACGCAAACTTTGTAATTCCACTCACTTGCCACTTTATTAGAAACACAAACTTTGTAGTTCCACTCACTGGCCACTTTATTAAAAACATCAACCTCACACTCACTGGCCACTTTACTAGAAACACATACCTTGTGCTTGGCCATTTTTATCTTCGCATGTGAGGGGCTTGTGTCACAACATCAGAGTTCACAACTACTCCCTAATTGGACGTGCCAAGTGAGTTGGAGCCCCCAGTGAGGGTGGAAAGCGGTCATCCGGATGAAGTGGGTGGAGCCATTTGATCCTGGACAGCTGCCCCACCCCCAAATAAAAGCCATGAGCTAGGCTTTAAATGACAGCTTGCTTTGTCTAGCCACTTGATTAAGCACCCCACGCTGGCCCACACAATGAAATAAAACACACACAAGCCCCATTGTCCACACTGAAGTCAATCGGCCTCAAACAACGCAGCCCGGACCTTAACCCGGCGCACGCTGCTCGACTTCATACACAGTGCCCATCCACTTCGTCCAGCTGGGCGAAGACCACGCAGGGCAACCTTCTAGATGTGTAAGCTTCACACACAGCCTTTTGAAAACTCTCCCCAGCAGCTCTGAATGATGAAACAACATCACACACACACACACACACACTGAGAACACCAGCAGAACATTCTGCAAGCATGTGTTTATGTGCATGTGGATGTGGCGTGTAAGTGTGTGTGCATACACACATGCTTGTGGAGATTTATGTTGACATACTTGGGCCAGAAAGCAATCTTGTGTGTGTGTGTGGTGGGTGTGTAGTAGGTGTGTGGTGGGTGCATGTGTATCCAGTATACAGTAGCTGGTAAATAAAGTGATTCAGTTCAATACAGTGAAAAAGAAGTGTGTGTGTGTATGTGTGTGTGTGTGTGTGTGTGTAAATGAGGTAAGTTAAGCTCTTACCTGATGACGGCTGTGTCCCCCGTCTAATGGTGATGTTGTCTGTGTGTGTGTGTGTGTGAGAGTGTGCGTGAGTGTGTGTGTGTGTGTGTGGGTATAGAGTAAGTTAAGCTTGTGCTCATACCTGATGATAGCTATGTCCCCCTGCCTGATGGTGAGTGTGTGTGTGTGTGTGTGAGAGAGAGAGAGAGAGAAAGTGTGTGTGAATGTGTGTGTGTGTGTGAATGTGTGTTTAGAGTAAGTTAAGCTCGTGCTCTTACCTGATGACGGCTGTGTCCCCCTGTCTGATGGTGATGTCTGTGTGAGTGAGTGAGTGTGAGTGTGTGTGTGAGTGAGTGTGTGAGTGTGTGTGTGTGTGTGTGTGTGTTTAGAGTAAGTTAAGCTCGTGCTCTTACCTGATGACGGCTGTGTCCCCCTGTCTGATGGTGATGTTGTCTGTGGCTCTCTGCATGTCCGCGCTCCGCACCGACACTCCTGCGGGCAGAAGACACAGCAGTCGGAAAAAAGAAGCGCGCAGCTGGGCCAGCCGCGGTCTGCTCGCGCGCCACATCTCCAAACGCACACGCGCGCACTCTCCTACACACACACACACATGCACACGCGCAAACACCCTCTCCGCGCGAGCGGTAGATCCGAGAAGGAGAGGTGAAGAAGGTAAGAAGTGCTCGGCGGTCTCAAAAAGGTGAGAAAAGCAGCTCGAGCTCCGAGTTCTGAGATAAAGATGCGCGTGACGGTCGCGCTGCTCAAAGCGAAGCGCGTGCTGGCGGTCCTCCTACAGCCCGCGCGCAGCTCACCACTGAGAAGGAGGGGGGAGAGAGTTAGAGAGAGGGAGAGAGAGAGAGGGAGGGAGGGAGAGAGAGAGTTAGAGAGAGAGGGGGGAGGGAGAGAGAGAGGGGAGAGGGAGGGGGAGAGAGAGAGTTAGAGAGAGAGAGGGGGACAGAGAGAGAGCACGAGCTGCTGCGTGTCGCTCTGCTGCCCCCTTTTCACCATTTCACGAGACTTGGGCTGCTTATTGGTTGTCAAGACAACGGCGCGAGCCTTACCCCTCTTTAAACTTCACCTCACAACACATATCACAACAATAACAACAACAGCAATAATAATAATAATAATAATAATAATAATAATACACTACAATTTTTCAACAACAAAATAACAACAAATAGAGCAACAAAAGGAAAGTCCAAAAACAACAACAAAATAACACCTATAACAACAAACAGTCCAATGACACCACCACCACCACCACCAACAACAACAAAAATATAGCAGAAAAAACAGCAAACAGCCCAACAACAACAAACAGTCCAATAGCACCTCTACCACCACCACAACCGCCACCACCGCCAACAGCAACAGCAACATTAACAGCATAAACAACAAAAATAACAACAAAATAATAATAAAAAATACTGAAGCGCATGTAAAAAGATGAACGGCTGATGGTCAGCTCGGGCTTAAGGAACCCATAATGAAATATTTAGGAGAAATTTTAGAACATCAGGGAACTAATTAAAAAGAATAAAAGGGTCTTAAAACCTCAGCAGAATCTGCCTGTCCAGTGTAAAGTGTGTGTGTGTTTTTTTTCTGTTTGCATAATGACCGCAGGTTGCCTCCTTGCTCCCTCTCCTGTTTGAGAGCTGGAATATATGCAGCAGGCTGGCACTAACGGGTGTGAGCGTTTGGGTGGGGGTGTGTGCGGGGGGTGCTTTCTGAAAGACGATCTGCAATCTATTCGTGTGCCAATCCATTAGGAGCTTCACAGAGCTGTAAAAGAATCTGAAAATCAATGGGAAACGGAACAGGTAGCCCAAGCTGCTCGGCCAGCGCTGGTGTTGCATGAGCTGCAGGGGTTAGCACACCTGATTCAACTCCTCAGCTAATGACCAGGGCCCTCAGGGACTGGTCTGTGTGCGTAACACAGAAAACTACTGCAGTGTGCAAACAGCATGATTATCAGCGACTGTTAAGCAACAGAACTGTGAAAGGAACATTCCACATCAACGTGTATCTTCTTCTACATTTGGCTGCTCCTGATTAGGGGTCGTCACAACAGATCAACTGTCTCCATCTCTCCTCTGCATCTTCCTCTCTCACACCAACTGCCTGCATGTCCTCCCTCACCACATCCGTAAACCTCCTACTAGACCTTCCTCTGCTCCTCTTCCCTGCAGCTCCATCCTCAGCATCCTTCTCCCAACACACTCAGAGTCTCTCCTCAGCATCCTTCTCCCAACACACTCAGAGTCTCTCCTCAGCACATGTCCAAACCAACGCAGTCTCGCCTCTCTGACTTTTCCTCCAACAGGTCCAATTCAACTGCCGTCTCTCCTAAACACCTCCAAGCTTCCACCGGTGTGTCATCTGGACCAACATACTTTCCATCATTCTTCATCCTCTTCATAGGTGTCCTTACTTCCTTCTTGCTAATCCTCTGCACTTCCTGATTCACTATCGCCACATCCTCCAGCCTTCTCTCTCGCTCATTCTCCACATTCATTAGCCCCTCAAAGTACTCCTTCCATCTGCTCGACACACTCTCCCTGCCTGTGAGAACATTTCCATTGTTATCTTTTACCACCCTAACCTGCTGCACATGTTTCCCAGCTCGGTCCCTCTGCCTAGCCAATCGATACAGCTCCTTTCCTCCCTCCTTTGTGTCCAACCTCTCATACAACTCGCCTACACCTTAGCTTTAGCCATTGCCACTTCTTTCTTTACTTTACTTTTTATCTCCTTATACTCCTGTCTACTTTCTTCATCTCTCTGACTATCCCACTTCTTCTTTGCCAACCTCTTTCTCTGGACAGCGTCCTGTACTTCCTCATTCCACCACCAGGTTTCCTTGTCCTCTTTCCTCTGTCCAGATGTCACCCCTAGCACCTTTCTAGCTGTCTTCCTTACTACTTCTGCAGAAGCTGCCCAGCTATCTGGCAACTCTTCACTGCCACCCAATGCCTGTCTTAACTCCTCCCTGAACTCCACCTTACAGTCCTCCTTCTTCAACCTCCACCACTTGATCCTTAGCTCTGCCCTCACTGTCCTCCACTTTTTGACCTCCAGAGTCATCCTATGCTGTCTAGCTACACTCTCTCCTGTCACAACTTTGCAGTCGCCAATCTCCTTCAGACTCACCCTCCTACACAGGACATAATCCACCTGCGTGCATCTTCCTCCACTCTTATACGTCACCTTGTGCTCCTCTCTCTTCTTAAAATATGTGTTCACTACAGCCATTTCCATCCTCTTTGCAAAATCCACTACCATCTGACCTTCTGCATTCCTCTCTTTGACACCATACCTATCCATCACCTCCTTATCACCCCTGTTCCCTTCACCAACATATCCATTAAAGTCTGCTCCAATCACAACTCTCTCTCCCTTGGGAGTACTCTCTACTACTTCATCCAACACACTCCAGAATCCTTCTTTCTCATCCAGCTCACACCCAACCTGGGGGTATATGCACTAACAACATTCAGCATCACACCTTCAATTTCTAACTTCACACTCATCACTCTGCCTGGCACTCTTTTCACCTCTAAAACACCCCTAACATACTCTTCCTTCACAACAACACCTACCCTATTTCTCCTCCCATCCACATCATGACAGATCAATATGAAACTTCCTCCAATACACCTGGCCTTACCTCCCTTCCATCTGGTCTCCTGCACGCACAATACATCAACTTTCCTTCTCTCCATCATATCAGCTAGCTCTCCTTTTACCTGTCATACTGCCAACATTCAAAGTCCCCACCTTCACTTCTACTCTCCTACTCTTCCTCTTCTCCTCCTGCCTTCAGACATGCCTTCCCCCTCTTCTTCTTCGGCCAACAGTAGCCCAATATTCCTCTAGCACCCTGTCAGCTAATAGTACTGGTGGCTGTCGTTGTTAACCAGGGCCTCAACCGATCCAGTATGGGAAATTTTCTGACTGTCTGGAAAATTTGACTCGGCAAAGTTTTACACCGGATGCCCTTCCTGATGTAACCCTCCCCATTTAGCCAGGCTTGGGACCGGCACTAAGAAATACACTGTCTTGTGCACCTCCAGTGGCTGGGTTTAACGTGTAAATATATATACATTTTTGGGTCCCCCTCGTGCCGCAAAAACAGCTTTGACCCGTCAAAGCATGGACTTCACATATATATGTGCATTTGTGGTCCCTTGCCCAAGTGTCCTTGACTGGATCGGCTGCCTTGGATTGCTTGCATGCTCCTCCCCCATCCAAGGGCGACTGCTGTTCAAAAGCTCCAGTGGAGATTGTTGTCCCTAGTGCTATGGACTAGAGACTCTCAAACTACTCCTCACACAGATTCCAACAAACACTACTACTTCTGACTCTTATAGATTGTATTTCTCACTCTCCGGGTTGACTGTTTCCCCTCTTGAGTCTTTCTTCCTCCAGCTTTAGGGAGTTTTTCCTTGCCTCTGTTACCTTTGGCTTGCTCACTAGGGGCTTGGACACAGATTCTGTGAAGCTGCTTTGTGACAACAATGGTTGTAAAAAACGCTATATAAATAAAATTGACTTGAATTGAACATGGTTTATAGTCAGTTATTATTTAATGAGAATGTTAGTGACATGCACAGCAGATCTTGCTCAGATTTTTATCTCACAAAAAGTGTTTTTATCTCTAATGTTAAAAGTTAATCTCACTGCTCTTGACAGACTATACAGCAGATGCTTGTGTTCATTAGCATTTAGGTGTGTGTCACTTGACTGGCTGAAAGCAGGAGACCACTGCTATAATTGCCCTGCATACTTGAAATGGTTCAAACATCGAAGCTGGCAGACATTTATTTCATTCTCGTAATTAAAATTCCAATTAATATTACTGTCAATGACTACAACAACCCTTAGCCAATCACATTCTACACATTCTAAAACAACCCTTAATTATATTCTACCCTTAAACCAGCCCTTAAACAATGATATTCTAGCCCCCAAACTAAACCCTAATCACCCATATTCCACTCCAAACCCACCAACAACCAATCATATTCTACCAATAAACCAACCCCTACTCTAACCATACACCCACCCTTAACCAATCATATTCTACCCTTAAACCAACCCCTAACAAACAAGATTCTACCCCTAAACCCACCCCTAACCAATCAAATCCCACTGTTACAGGCCAGTCTGAACTAACTACACCCTGTAATGAACCTACTTGTCTCACTTACCTGCCATGATTATGCTTTGCAGTCATATCATCTAGATCTTTCCTCATATTAAACACATATTAAATTGCAAGGTTCAATTTAGCCCTCTTCTTTTTATCCACTGCAATACCTTTATTGCCTTAAGGGTCTCTCCTTCCCATCTCCTTCCTTCAAAATTAATTTACAGTGTAACAGCACAAGCATTCTTTTTTTTTTTAAAGCCTATATCCCAATTAATTAACATCTATGAAAGGGTCCATGTTTCAGTACCATCTCCTAAACTGTTAAAGTAAATAACAATTAAAGAGGGCCTTTCAATTAGCTGAAGCTGTGTTGGATTTGCCACTTGCAAATTTGGATTTGGAACTCATCAGAAGTTACAGCAACAAACAATATGAAATTCATGTGCTCAGTGCAGGTCAGCAGTACGCTGTGCATGCATGGTCTAATACTTGATTTTTCCCTGCGTCTTCCTCACAGTAGTCATTGTGGTAATACCCCAACCCTGTCAGCTAGTACTACAAAACATCCAGGAAGAAGAAGGCTGTAATGTCTCAGTTCTGGGTTTTGTTCAATTGCACGCCCTTACCTCCAGAGAAAAATACTGTCCTTAAGATGGGATGCTTTGAAGCAACCATGCTCACTGCCAAGCATTGGCTATAGAAGTATAATGCCTCCCAGCACTGGGCTGTGGAGCAGAAGAAACAGTGTTCTCTGGAATGATGGAGCTCCTTGGGATGTTGGAGTGGACATAAGTACCTGACCTCACTAATGGTTTAGCACCTGAATGCAATCAACCCTTCATATCCATGTTCCATCTTCTTGTGGAGAGCCTTCTCAGAAGACTACAGGCTGTTACTGCAGCAAAGACTCCCCTGATGAGCAGGTGTTTACATAGTTTTGGACAGGTGTGAAAACCTTGTCTTGTGGACATCAAGATCAGTCTAAACTTTTTTGGGATGCTACTCAGATTCCTTAACTAATAAATTAAATTAAAGTGGATTTTAAATATCAGTTTGGATTGTTGATTTCGTAATTGGTTATATAACGCTGGCCATTTCTATAAGGTAACTTTAAAAGAGTATTTCAACCTGAACATTTTATATTAGTTGTGTTATGGCCAACATGCATTTTGCAAATACAACCATTAGAACTCCTTGTGGTGGCACCCAAACCTGACTGTCGGCCCAGCCACTGATCTGTAAGTTAATATATACAACCAAGCTAGCTTTAGCATAACTTTTAGGTTGGCTGTCAAACAAAACTGTAGGACACAGCAGTTCTATCTTTACCCAGAACAAAATGGATGCCAGACAAGCTTTTTACTCCTTTTTACTCCTTTTTACTCCCTAACCTGAGGTGAATCAGAATCAGAAAACTTTATTAATCTCAGAGGAAATTGCTTAAAGGATTTAGCTACTATACTAACTGTATTTTTTGGCTTCCTTACCTGCGTTGTAAGACTACTCCAGTTACTCCAATGTTATGATTGCAAGAGGCTAGTCAGGTTCCTAGCAGTAACATTAGCTATTTGTGTACGCCAGCTAATGAAAAAAAGAAAAAACACCCCATCTTCAAAAATCCAGTTGCGGTTCCCTCTTACTTTTGAGATACATTATAAGAGAGTTTTCAGTTTCCAAACTGAATGTCAGTTACTGCTTTTGGTTCAGGTGACAATTTTGGGCAGTGTTGTTTGCCAGGACACAGTGGGTTTGAAACACAGTTTCAGGCCCAAATAAAGATTACAGTGCCAGGCCTGTGTGCCAAAATTGGTTGATCTATGGGTCTGTGAGTTTCCAGTTGCAATTGAAATCATGAGCAAAGCCCCCCATGTGCTTCGGTCTGTTAATGCATTTTATACGCATTCCATATAAAACATACATTCACAATGCAGTGTAATACGATATGCCATCATTCTGGTGGGTTCTTTGGCCTGGAAGAAAAAGTGGCTGTGGAAGATCACCTAAGGTTCACAATGCTGATATAGGTGAGAAATATCTGGTGACCAAACTAAACTTTGGTTAGAGAAGAGCCTCGTCCAGTGCTTCCATCAGACACCACATGTAGAACGAGGGTTAAAATAACCAATGGAAAAGAGAATCTGACAGCAGTAGTTTAAATTCATGGCATCTTGAGACTAAACAGCAGTGCCAAAAATCTGATATACATAGACAAAGAGATGGGAAGGGATTTGTCTGCTTTTTCTCAGAGGCCCTGAGCTGACGGTTCTCTCGTTTCGTGGCTCTGACAGAGTCGATGAGGGCACTCCAAGTATGCAAACCCAGAGATTGGAAACTAGCTTTGTTTTTTTTTCTGCACGTAAGTGCCCACGACCTGATACTGGCTTTTTTTCCTCATTTTCTTCATCTCCTGAAGACCTCTATGTCCTCCACCTCAAAGGGATAAGAATATCAATTAGGCAACCATGTGGATTATGGATAAAAGTAAACAATTTTTCAACAAAGAATTTCATGTAGTATGTTTCAAAAAGTGCCATACACTCCGTAGAGTCCATATATGGAAACTAAGTCTGTTTGAAAAAACATTTTCATTTGGATATAACCACATACTCAAGCTTTTGCAGTTTAGCTCCACCCACTCATGCCGAAGTCATAATTAGTGTTTCAGACTACACTTTGACTGAGATTCAGTACAAGGTGGCCATACAGAATGGAGGTAATTTACATATATCTTTCAACAACGAAAACAGCCTATTGAATTCTTTAGAAATTACACAGGGTGCAAAATGGACAAAATGTAACAGTCTAAGAGGCTCCTTTAAATGCAGAGTTTGCAATTGAAATATTTTCTGAAGGATTAACTGTAAAAACGGATAAAAAAAGTAAACAATACATCACATGTACGTCTGCTTCAGAAGTCCTCATTTATGCCATGAAATTTCTGAAGTGAATATTAGATGATGTGATAATCAGCATTGCTCTAACAATGAAATCAAATATAAGAACATCTACGACATCAAAGAAAACAACAAAAATCATTATATAACAAATTATTGGATGTTGTGCTCTCCAGAAAACAAAAATATGTCTAATGCACATTTTAAAGAAAATAAGGCCTTTAAAAATCTGTAAAAATAAATGCTAAGTTTAAGGGGAACACTTAGTATGCACCACTGGAACAGTGACTTCACTAGTGCACCCTCTTGTCTGCAATCTAATTGTATATAATTGTGCATAACCCCCCCCCCCCCCTCCCCCCCCAGAACAAAACATCATAAGGGGGATTTTACAGGTGGTAAAGTGAAAAGGTAGGATAAGTGTACTTAAAAGCATTCTCACAGCATTTACCTTCATTCTACAGCACAAGGCGGTATAGCTTCTATTGTTTAATTTAAAATGCACTCTGTGGTGCTCTATAATTTCACATGAGCCATTCAGTCACTCTGAGAGACTGTAATACACTACAGGAACTAGGGTGGTAGGCTTGACTGAACGACAAAAGAAGGCATCGCTTGTTGATTATAGAACAAGTCACGAGTATTAGGATACTCTGTTATTTAACACAGTCAGGGTTTAAAGTCATATATACTAACACTGCTCACTTTAGACCCCTGGCTGTCATGCAGTGGTGGAAAACCTGCGCTATACCTCATTACCAGCAGATCCAGCAGCATGCGAGCCCGCAGAGCTGCAAGCTATCTAACAGTAACCTATGGAGGAAGGATGCTGCTTGCCGCTCATGGCTTTCTGTTACACAGCCCCCACCAGTGTGAGTTCAGTTCCACAGGGTTTTTTTTTTTTTTCGTCTGCATGATGGCAGTTCCAAGGACATGGTGGCACTATGCAACTCTGGCATAATGGTCCTCTATCTTATGCGTCCACATAACGATGTCCATATCACTTTCGCTCCCACGGACATAATGGCGCATGGCTATCAAAGGCCCATTTGAAGCAAGATATTCCTTTCCAGTTGTCACAAATCTTGATTCCCTGCCGCTCAAGTGAAGGCCTCTTCCATCCCTTGCATGAACACTTCCCCTGTAATCACAGCTGAAGCATCCACCTGGACCAGAAACCTCTCAGGGCTTTGAAATTCGAGGCTTTGAAGCACCGCCGATAAGCGTGTGGGGCGCTTTCAAGAGCGACGGACACATTTCCTTCATCCTCCGCTCTGTTCCACTGGACTCCACTTGGCCAGCATGACGGAGAAATGACTTGATTCACGCTTGACGGCTTCCCTGATCTTAGGAAGGAAAGTACCTTTGACATAAAACATCAACCACATCTAGGTTCAGACATTGTTTCTACGCTCGGGCTGGGTTCAGCCCATCTTCTACCTCCAAAAAACTTTTCTTATTCATGATATTAGCTTACAAAGCCATCATTCGTGTTCAGTCATTGTCCAACCTCTCTTTATCCCTTTCATCTCTTATTTCCTGTGCCTTTAACCCTGCTAAAGCTTCAATGTACTTATGTAAATGAGCTCTATTCTGATTGGCTGCCCTCACTCCATAAAACATCAGTGTGAAGGGGTGGGCCTAAACTGCTGCTGGCTGATGCATTTAGAGGGGTCCGTTTTTGTGACATCACAAAAACAGAGGCCTGCTTAGTATCCATATAGGGACTTTATGTTCTACAACAAACATTTCTATTTCAAAAAAAGCAAGGACAATGAATTTTTCCTTTGTACTGACACTTGGGCTGACCGTTTCACAGAGTTTCGGCAGTGAGATAAACAAGGACAACATCGAGAAAATGGACTTGGCAATGGACAAGTTCCCTCTGACTAAATGTACATAATTTAAACCTGAATAGCTGGTAAATAGGCCAGTCCTAGACACTTCACTGAAAGCCAGTATTTGTAGGGCTTCATGACAACCATGTAAACCTTTAAGGACTACTGTCGTAAACCTACACAACCGTTTCTAAAGGCTTATTAAAACCAGTCATGGGTCATCTTAAAGCTTTAGTCAGTTCAGATGTCATGTCACCTCAAAGTGTTATGACAACTGGAATAAGTCCTTATGTACGTTTATACCGGGTTATGCAGTATAATGTGGCTTTATGAATACCACCCTCTGGTGAAGAGTTTCCGGTTATTTGTTTTTCTGTTTTGTTGTCAGTCAGGATCAGGCAGAGTTTGTTCGGCCACAGTGGAGTTCAGGCCAAACTGTCACACTACAGCGGAATTAGGATTCTAAACTAGTTGCCGTCTCGCTGGAAAAGTAGCTTAGTGTGTTTGGAGTACACAGGTTGCACTCTGTTCTGTCTGTTTTGGCTATGAGACCATGAGGCAGATTCCTCTGGTGGGATGGCTCACAAGGGCCTTCTCTGACCTGACAGCATTGAGCTCATCGACCTGCTGTGGGCACTGACCTTGATGTCATCATCTGCTACAGCTCTGGGACTTGCAGGAGGTGTTTCTCTCCCAAAGAAGCCCACATTGCAACTAAAGAGCAAAAACTACACATCTATTCCGGCAGAACATCTTTGTATGTAGTCCACGCCTGTCCGTCCACAAGGCATAGATAAAAAGCGTGATTCATCAGACCAAGCCACCTTCCTCCATTGCTCCATGATCCAGTTCTGGCACTCAGACTAGTTTGTGGTGATGAAGCTCCATATGCAGCAAGCTGTGATGCTCTGTGTGTTCTGATGCCTTTCTATCAGAGCCAGAATGAACATTTTTCAGCAGTTTGTGCTACAGTAGCTCTTCTGTGGGATCGAACAAGGCAGGCTAGCCTTCACTCCCCTCATGCATCAGTGAGCCTTGGGTGTCCATGACCCTGTTGCTGGTTCACTGGTTGTCTATCCTTGGACCACTTTTTGTAGGTCCTGACCACTGCATACCAGGAACACCCCACAAGACTTGTCATTTTGGAGATGCTCTGGCCCAGTTGTCTAGTCATTAAAGTGTCTCAGATTCTTTTCCTCACTCATTTTGTTCTGCTTCCAAAACATCAACTTGAAGAACTGACTGTTCACTTCCTGCCTAATATATGCCACCAATTGATAGGTCCCACCAAATCATCAATATTATTCCCTTCACCATCGGTGGTTTTAATGTAGTGGCTGAAAGAGGTTTGTTATAATTATATTTTCCAAATGATTTTCTCTATTGCCTTGTTTACTACATTTCTCCTTATTCTGATGTACCTGTTTTTTTTATGTTCTTTTTTTCTTTTATTCTCATGCATTCATGTTTTTTCCCTCTTTTTATTTCCTTATTTATTTATTTTGCTTTTTGATGTGTTTAACTTTCATCTTATGTGTTTGTGGTTTATTTTGTGTGTACACATGAAAGTAATTAAAGATTGTCATTTTTTTTCTTTTATTTCTTTTTATTTTTTAACTCTTTTTTAACTCTTATGTCAAATGCTTTGATCTGTTTTGTATTTTTTTAATGGAACCCCATTAAAAACACTTATAACTTGGTTTGATTGTAGCCACCATCCATACAGGTGAAAAGATAAAAAGCAGTAGGGGTTGAGTGTATAATTCGCTCTGCTAAGCGTCTCCAGTTTCCTACCCAGGCGAAATGTATTTGTTACGGTGTGCCGGAGAGCACTTGAGTGGAGCGTGGTAATTGCGAGGGCTGCTATTGTAGCGATGCACTGCCAACCCTTTTGGAGCGCACAATGCAGGCTGATTGGAATTAAATGCGGCATGTTCCAGACGCGGAGCACTCAAAACGGTGATGGTTTTACGGCAGATTGTTGACAGGCAGGGACCATAACCAATTATAACTGTTTACCTGCGGAAATGAGGAACTTTTTTTTGACACAGATTTTACACCGATCCTTTTCAGCGACAAATGAGGCAAGAGAATTCCCCTGGAGCTGGACCTCTGGTACTGGTGCATAGTACATAATTAGACATTGGCACAACTGGATTAGCTTTGGATTTGAACATCGGCTTCAAGTTTACATAGTGACAACTTTAATTGCAGGGTATCTGTGTCTACATCAGGTAAACTTTATAGAAGCCACAGTCCTTTATATGCGGTGCCCACACTTTTAGGGACCCATGTGCAGATTTTTCATTAATACATTCAGCATCTGAGTTGCCTATCCTAACCAGGGGCAAAAACAGGGTGGACGGTGAAGAAACACTGGACAGGTCCTTAGTCATACCTGGGTGCAGTTAAGGATCTCCAGTCCACCTGATGATGTCTTTAAACTGTGAGAGGAAATCGCACATCCTGGCCGAAACCCACTGAGGGACCATCCAGACTCCTTGGACTTTGGCCACCCCAACCAACGTTGTATATACTAGAAATAATTCCTAATGATATTTAATTTTTGTCTACATGACTATTTTGCAACCCCTCTTTATTCCTTAGAATTAAACGGGTTATTTTTGTTACCGTGCCTTTAAGACTGATACATACATACGTACATATATATATAGAAAGAGTGAGAGAGAGAGAGAGAGAGAGAGAGAGAGACCACACCATCTGGGTAGGGTAAATACGCAGTAAGTACAAAAGCTATGTAAATGGGTTTTATGACATCACAAAAACAGTGAATGACTTTTTGCTGTTTCATCTCCATATTTGAATGTTTAGGGTTGGGGAAATGAATAGCGTTTAGAACTTTAGGTATTAACCTACTACCTGCGAGAAAGTGAAGAAAATTCCATAATATAAGCATAATAATGAACACAATAGCACCTCTCGAGCATGCATGGATGGAAGACTGTATGGTCTGCCTGGTGCACATTTTGATATATTTTTGTGGCTGCTTTTGTTTCTTGTTCCACCTGTTTTGTGTTTGTACCTGTAGATGTAAACATCTTTTCAGACTGGCAAGACACGTTAAAGACATCTTAAAGTCTTGCAGTACTTGTGTCAGCCTGCTCCTCTCACAAGAATGCCTTTCCCCAGGTCATAAATTTTGAATTTTGACACTGAGATGCATTTCCCAGGAAAACTGTCTTCTGGTGGTTAGGGGTTATTAAAGCGGATTGCTAACATTTACATACTTGGCTGGGAAAACATTCTGGGGAGTGGGGACACAACTCTGGTTTCCCAGAGCCTCAAGGAATGCCTGTGTCATTTTTGGCATTCTCAGAAAGCCAATAGCCCGATCCAGCCTTTGGAGAGTCCTAATGATAGTCAGAGATCACATGGAATTACATATTCCTGCATTGTGAGAGCAGAAGTTAACTGGATAGATTCTAGAATGATGCAGGAGTGCTCCATGTTACCTTTCTATTGGTCATACTTCAGGATTTAATAGATACTTTCATAGAAGAACTCCAGACAATGTCTGGAGAATCAGGACTGGAGATTGTCTGCAGTTGCCCTTTTACAATGATTTTCCATGTTGGATGTGTTCTCCACCTACTGGGAATCCTCTGTGTTGTTTAGGGCTGGGCTGGGTCTGAGAAGAGCTTCCAGGAGGTGGGACAAGACACTGTCAGGCCGGGTTGTAAGTTGGTCCTTTTGTCGTTCCTGGAATTTGTCTGACGATTTCAAATTACCAACAGAAGTTTCCGAAACCTAATGTCTCTCTAGTTGGACATTTTCCTCAGCATTTTCATGTAAATGACCCATCTTCTTCACACTTGGATGTTTGATTTTTTCTAGTTTTGCACCAGTCATGTCCACTCGTTCACTGAATGATCCACTCAGAGGCCCACTCTATTCCTACACAGACTCAATCAAACATCACACGGACTCTATCCCATGGCAGACGGGAGGGTAAAGTCCGTTTAAAGTCTGGTCCAACAGATTCGGACTGATCCGCTGATACTGTCTTAATCCCTCCAAACTCCCACTTCACCCCCACTCCTCAAACAAGAACAATTTTCAGGCCAGGAAAAGGAGAAAAAACAGGGAAATTAAAGATCGGGGGAAGAAAGAGCTCCGTATCTCTACTCAGGCACTACAGGCAGCAGCATACACAGATCTTGTTGGAGTCTCGTTTGAGAGGGAGAGAGAGAGAGAGAGAGAGAGAGAGAGTGAATGAGTGAGATGGAAGAGTGGAAAGAGGGGGTTTCTGAGTGACAGAACGCACCTCATGATGAATATTTCACAAGGCTCTGGCAGTGGAGAGGATTGTCAACAATCTGGAATGGGAGCCGGCGCTATAGTTCAGAATGAGGACATACATAAACATGCGTGTGTGCAGAGAGATTTTACTACAGGAAATCCAGCCTCAAGTGTGTGTGTGTGTGTGTGTGTGTGTGTGTGTGTGTGTGTGTGCCTGTGCGTGCCGTAATCCCGGAGCGTAGATTGTGGATTCTGCCTTGCCGAAGGAGCTTGCCCATTATTTTTCCCTTAGACTCGGGTTGGCTGAGACAGAGTAGATATTCTCCAAGTCTCCTAATTAAAGGCCAAGATCAAAACCATATTGTGATGAAAGTATATCTGAGAAAAGTAGTGGTTGGCACAGCTGCCTCCCAATCACTTGATCCGGGCCAACGCAGCAATTGTACTTTGGGGGAGTTGGTGGCCAGGTGGTAGAAATCTGCCTCTGTGATTGAAAAGGCATGGGTTCAAACCCCAGGACTGCCAGTGACACCACTGAGGTACCCTTGAGCAAGGTACCATCCCCACACACTGATGCCTGGGCACCGCGTCGTTGGCTGCCCACTGCTTCACTCAGGTGAATGGGAACAATTTCACATTGTTCACGCTGTATGGGGGGGTGTTTACATGTGATAAATGAGCTTGTATAAGTGGCCCCAAAACTTAGTGCCATACTTACGAACCACCAAACTTTACACAGCCTTAGAGTCCAAAATGAAGACATGTACTTGTGGATTTTGAAACCGACATGTGGTTTTCGTACAGCGATTGTTCAAAAACAATTTTTAGAGACATTTAGCTTGTACTTCCACTCAAGGGCCACTTTATTGGAAACTCCCACCTTGTACTTCCGAGTGCATCTCTGTGGTCAGAAACTGACCACTGATGAAGGGCTAGAAGATGTGCATCAAATCACCAGCAGGTGGAGCAACTTATTAGGGGTTTCTGATAAAGTGGCCAGTGAGTGCTCTTTCTATACACACCATTAGCAAGTAGCTAGATGCATATATACTGTACAGGCATGTTAGTTAACATGCTAATGCTAATGCATTGCTCCACAAAGAGTTAAAGCAAACCCTCTCTTCTTGTTTTATAGGACAACAACAACACAGCAGCCGCTAATTACAGAGGCTTATTAAAAGACATGAAGGCACCAGCGGAGAGAGTGAGTGAGAGAGAGAGAGCAGGGAACATTGTGTTTTAATGCATATTCAACAACACAGCTTCAGCCTGCAATTAGCAAGAAGAGCCGGAGTTAGCATGGGCCATGGGGATGTCTACGAAGTCTCTGTGAGGGTAGGGGTGGTGTTGGCAGGTCCCTCTCACACAACATTCACCATGCACACTTAACAATGGCACCGTCATTCCTTTAATTCTTCTTCTGCGGATCTAAAGCCGGGGACGTTCCACTCATCTCTGGGTCTTGGATGTTCTTGTGTTATTGCGTCTCTCTGATTTGAATAGAGAAGATGAAACTTTTGGAGTGTAACCCACCACTACCCCACTTCCACACACACACACACACCAACCACCCCCCAAAAAGCACAGGCAATGGAACATGACCAGGCGGCGAAATATGAATAATGCTGCGATCGGCGGTGGGGTAAAAGGACTGCTTAGTGGGACTTTCCTTCACGCCAGGCCGCTTGCATCAGATATGAAACCCCATTTCCAACCCTGCGGCCACTGGAGGGATGTTGATGCAGCAGGCGTGCCGACCCTGACGCCCCGGTTTACACTTTATCATCGTTTAGCGCCTCCCCAGACAACATCGATTCATATTGTTTAACCATCGGCACTAACGTGCAAAGTTTTTTCCCTCCACCTCCCGGCCTATCTCCATTCGGATCAGCAAATAGGCAATCGCTTAAAAGGTCTTTTTTGGCAGTCTCATTAATTCGTCTGAGCGCGCAGTTTCGTTTTTATTCACCCACCGCACAGATATCAGATTCATATTAAGCTCGGCTCATGCAAGGGGTGGGTAGATGGGGTAATTCAGAGAGCAAAAGCTCTGCTTGATGGTTAGTTTCCGCTTGACAGAGCGATTGGAGCGGCTGGCAATTGAGCCAGAGGAGGAGAATGTCAGTGGGCACCGACTTTGACCTGTCAAAGTGTGGCACGGTGCGGAATATGACAGTGTGTGTGAGAGACAGACAGTGACAACAGGGATACAAAGAGAGAGAGAAAGAGAGAGTGGGAGAGACAGACATAAGATAAGAAAGAACTTTATTTCTGAGGGAAATTCTTTTGTCATTAGCATGTTCCGTGCAACAAGAAGAATAAAAGAAAATAGACAATAAACAATAGTGCAACACAACTACAAGAACATTATTTTATAACTATTTTTATAACTGTAACACTGTAACAGTGCTGTGTATAAGATTTAGTGTACTCTACTAGCAGATCAGTCATGCAAAATGGTTTATGAAAGTGACTTAGTGTTCACGCAATTAAAATAAAAATAAATGCAATAAAGTAGCAGCAGATGATGAGGGATGAGATTAACATTCAGTAACCAAAAGAGGTAGAAAGAAAGAAAGAAAGAAAGATGGAGAAAAATAGAGACAGAGAAGGGAGGAGAAGGGGAAAGGGATAGAGAGAGAGAATGAAGACAGGAATAATGACAGAGAGAGAGGGGGGAGAGAGAGAGAGAGAGAGAGAGAGAGAGAGAGAGAGAGAGAGAGAGAGAAGGGGAGAGTATATGTATAGGTGTCACACTTTGACCTTCCCTGTATGGGACTCTTGACAAGTGCCATGTGCCACTGAGAGATTCACGTAACTAACACACACACACACACACACACACACACACACACACACACACACACACACACACACACACACACACACAC
>JBBPCZ010002384.1:0-15716 GCA_037974445.1 Brycinus macrolepidotus
TACACCCACACACACACACACACACACACATACACACACGCACACTCACACATAGACGCACACACACACACACACTCACATAGACACACTCTCACACACACACACACACACACACGCATACAGTACAGCGCAACCACAGCAGTTTGCACAGTGGCCTAGAAAAAGAGGTTGACAATGAAATATGGTGACCAATCAGGGATAATCAAAAATGTTTCTATTAGATTGTAATATTTATAGATGAAAAGCAGACATATGCTCATGTTTTTTTTTTTGTTTTTTTTTTGCTTTTAAAGTTACATATAGAATGTTTGAATGTATTGTGTGGATAATCCAAAAGTACTTTACCTTCTTTTTTTACATTAGTGCTATTTTGTAGCAATAATGTAAAATTATTTTTAACTTGCTATATTACATATGCATTTGAACTGAGTCAGTAATCAAATAAATCAAATAATCAAACAGAAAAAAAAAATCAGAGTTTAAATTAGGATAGTGGTAGTTTTTTTTTTTTTTAATTCTCAAGAAACTGCAGTTAAATGTGCATGAGAACAATATATGCTTAGTATTAACTTGGACATACTGTAGCAGCTTAAGTAATAAATGTAAAAAAATAAAGGATAGGAAGTAATGAAGACAAATATATAACTGATCATAGAGAGACGGCTTCACAGCATGAAGAAAACATCACATCCTGCTAGTTTTAGCTACAAATTTTGTTACATAATATTTTCAGATGCAAATTTGACTGACGCTAGGTCATTTGGTAATGATAAATGAGGTAATGATAAACGTTCAACTGTCTAAAACTAAAATTGCATATCTATTATAAATCACCTAATATGACCCTTCTGTTATGACCTTGTCTATCTCTTGTTCCATCTTCTCTTTAATGGTTAGATTTTCACCGCACCAAGTACAAAAACAGAGCAACTTAACTGAACTTATAACATTCTGTCCCAGTGTCATCATGGCACTGGAGTTTCTTTATATTATTTAGATTCAGTATGCAGGTATGAACTCACTAAATTCATACCTAAGCTATCAAAATTGTGGCTTAAAATGGGAAGTTTATCTTCTTACTTTGTGTTGAATATTGTTCTCAGCTAAAGGATGGACAACTCAGATTCGTGAAAAAAAAATGGTGCATTTTGGATTTGAATGGAAGCAATATGATGAGAAATAGTACAAGTATACCAAGAAATCCATATCATTTTCTGCATGTGTTCTGCATTCCAAAGCCATTGTTTGCCAGTATATGGACGGTGAAAAAGTAAACAAAATTATTTCCCAAATTTTCCCACTATATTCCACTGCCTCTGTGAGATACTTAAGTCTGAGTATAAAATTAGCCAATTTGTCGTGGCTCACAACAAGAAAACGCAAAAATGTTGCAGCTTATGATCTTATATTAGCTGGGGTCACAACCGCTGGGTGTGCACTCTCTTCAAATGACTTGGTTCTTACATGGAGTCAGGGTCATTGCTAAAGTGACAGAAATCCCACCATATTAGACCATCAGTCTAATTGGGGCAGCTGGTGGCCTAGTGGTTAGGGAGTTGCCCCTGCCATCAGAAGGTTGTGGGTTCAAATTCCAGGACTGCTAATGGGACCACTCAGGTACCCTTGAGCAAGGTACCGTCCCCACACACTGCTCCCCAGGTGCTGTGTTCCTGGCTGCCCGCTGCTTCACTTGGGCAAATGAGTTAAATGCAGATAAGAATTTCGTGTTGTTCACACTGTGTGCTATTGGGTGTTCACGTATGACAAAATGGTCACTTTACACTTTAATAGATTATTCCTAAATGGCCACAATTAACATTAGGTCTGTAAATGCTTGATTTCAAATGTATCATGCAGTTCATCTAGGTATCAGATCTTTAGCAATCTCCAATTATCATTATTATTATTAGTAGTAGTATCATTATTATTATTATGGTGAATAAAGGCCAACCTGTCATGTTAGGGTGAGCAAGAATATTCATTTGGAGGGAAATTAATTTGGAAGCTATATTTAGACGCAAAATTTACCAAGCATGTAAAAGAAACCAAAGAATAATGTGAACTAAAATCAGTATTTATTCTCATCCATCCTTATCAGTATGACTTTCTTTCAATAACCACTTCAATAGTAATGTAGTTGGATTCCATGTTTAGTTACATTTATTAAACCAAACTACTTTCAGTTTCCCAGATTTCGGTACCTCTACTAAAAGTAAATAAATAAAATGTGCAACTAGAGGGTCGTGAGTTCAAAACAAAGGAATTCTTCTTCTTTGTGCCACTAAATAGGAATTTATTTTGATCTGCAATTTCAATGACTGTTGGGTTTTGGCAGCAATGTAACCGTTTTATGCACATACACTCTTAATAATTTCTGATGAAACGGTATCATTCGGTGGGAGGTGTTTATTCCATATACTTTAGATGCAGTTTTTTTGGCGTATACCTAATGTAACTCACAGTTAAAGTAATTTTATGACGGGCTTTGATACACTTCCTTAAATGAGAATGGAAAAAATCTTACAACAGCATGATGGCTTTACAGTAACAGACCTGGTGCTTGAATGGCTGCACTTCACAGAGAACACTGCAGCTCTGGGCCCTCACTTATCATTCACCAGAGCAACACAGGCACTGTTACTTTAAAAATACACAGTACACATGTGATACATAGTATTTAAAAAAAAAAGTATTAAATTCTTTATATTCTGCATGACTTGTTTTATATTGCATTACACCTTTTTATTGTTCACATCTTATCAGTGGTTATATGAATGTGAAATTATACATGCTGTATATGGTATGAGAAGAGATAAATGGTCATGTGTAAATGTGTATTGCATAGCTCTGAATGAGAGGTCGATGTCAGATGGACAGTAGTTTGGGAATAAGTATGCTCTGGCATGAGGTTAGGTGATGTTGGTGACAAGTTGTAAAGAGATTTGCACTGATGGAATATAAATACACTAGACAGTAGTGAAATGAAGTAAAAAGAAGTCTATTTACAAAGTGATGATTGTGCCGTCTTGATTTTTCTTATCCATGCTCTTATGAATTTGCCTATTAATTTTGTGTTACATAATGTAATACAAAATTAAAACAGCTTCTTCTTCTTTGTCGTTTTCCTCTTCTTCTTCTTCTTCTTCTTCTTCTTCTTATTATTATTATTATTATTATTATTATTATCATTATGTATATAGATGTACTTTTTTATTTTATTTTTTTATTTTTATTTTTTTATCACTGATCTGAGTCAACTCAGTATTTCTCTGATATTCTTCACCATTCCTGATCCCCATATCAGTGTTCTTGGGACAAACTATAACTTTCCAGGAGAAGGAAACAAGTTCCCCAATTTTTAATGGATGTTAATGTAAAAAAAAAATTTTTTCCCCCAAATACTTTCTGTCCAATAATCAATAAACTCTTACATAAAGGCATTTTCATTCATAAATAAATAAATAAACAAACAAACAAACAAACAAGGTTTTGTCCCAACAGCAATGATATATTGTTTGAATTGTGCACCCAGCCAACAAAGCATGCTGGAACACTGATTTTAACTTGTTTTTTTTTTGTGTGTATAAGTATGCTTGACTCTACAGAAGTGGCTATGTGAAGGCCTCAGCTGCTTTCACCACCCATATATATTCTTCCAAATCCAAATGACTTCGCTAATAAACATTATTCCCCATGTATACTTACAAAATGTGAATGTGCAAGAGTAAAAAAACTATAAGAAAGTCATACAGGTATAGCACTAATATCAATGGGAAAAAGTTTCTAGTGCAAATGCCCTTTAAAAGAAAAGGATATTGGGGCTGATGGAGTGAATAATAATGCCGATCTGGAGCAGGTGCTGTATCTGGGGCAGGTGTTGTTAAATAGGCCATACAGTGAGGAGCTGGCAGAGGGGTCACAGGGCAAAGCTACTGCAGTGCAATTAGCCAGTGCTAAACAAAACACAAGCGAATGCGACTCGTCCATACAAATAACTTAAGCACCCTGCAAATATATTAACATAACAGTATTAAAGCATAAAGTACTGCTTTGATAACGGATTAAGCACAGTTCAAGCACAGGTGTATGGAGCAGAGCACGTAATACATCACTGTAACTATAGTTACTGTGTAACACCTATGGGTGCAAGATCAGAATATTTGGCCAAGATTGGAATTTTCACATTGATTTCTACACTAGATGGCCAAAGGTGTGGACAACTGACAATCCCATGAGCTTGTTGGATATTTTACTCCAAAACCATGTACATTAATATGGAGCTTCCACTTGTCTGGGAAGGCTTTCATCAAGATCAAGAGTGTATCCATGGGAATTTCTCCATTTGGTCCAATGGGCATTTGTGAGGTCACACTTAATTTGGGCTGAGGACAGTGCTCCATGCAGGCCACTGAAATTACTCCACACCAAACTCGTCAAACCATGTCTTTGGAGGCTGTATCACTTTGCATGCTGTATCATTGACATTGCCCTTCACTGGAAGTAAGGGGCCTAGCCCTTGAAAAACAGAGCCAGACCATTATTCCTCCAACAAATTTCTATTCTTTCTCTGCTCTCCAGGTATCTGGCAAACCCAAATTCATCTATCAGACTGCCAGATAGTGATGCATAAATCATCATTCAAGCAAATACATTTCCACTGGCCCATAGTTCAGGGACAGTGTGCTTCACACCACTCCAGCCAATGCTTTGCATTGCACATAGTGATCTTAGGCTTGTGTGCAGCTGTTCAGTCATGGAAACCAAATCAAAAGTACCCTGTTAAAAAACTTCAGTAGAAGCGTAGATGTGCCAGGTAAAAAAAAAAACTGCTTAAAAACTGAGTAACTTGCAGAACTGCAGTGGAACTTCATTCAGCATCTGTCTAAAGCTTCAGAGGTGTCACGGGTCTGTACAGTTCCAAAGCAGCATAGATGATAATGATGAAAATGTAAAATGTAAAAAGTAGATTCCTTTCTTCAGAAATGTACTCAAGCAGATATAAGTGTTATCATTTGAAAAGACTCAGGAAAGTAGAAATCCATCAAATGATCTGAGTAATTGAGTAAATGTACCTACTTACTACCCACCTCTGCCCGCTATACTATACCCTGATCAGACATAACATTAAAATTACATGCTTAAAATCGTGTAGGTCCCCATTGTGTCACCAATGCAGCTCTGACCTGTGAAGTCCTGAACTCCAGTCTTTGTACAATTTTTGAACAGTTTTACAATGTGACAGGGCACATTGTCTTGCTGAAAAAGGCCACGGCCATTAGGGAATTCTGTTGCCATGAAGGGGTGTACTTGGTCTGAAACAATGTTTAGGTAAGTGGTATGCTATCTAGCATCTTGACCATAAGAAACACTCGGAACTGATGACTGATGAAATTTAATTCTGCCTTTTGGCAACAATGCATTAAACAACATAAAAGCTAAGGATAACAAAAACATGTGTAAATGCCCCAGGGGATAGTACTGGCTATTGGTTTGGGGTATGTGATATTCTTGTGCTTTTATTTTGAAATCTCTGTATTTCCATCGCAAAAAGCACATGTAATCAAGAACTTTCTTTTGAACAGGAAATTGGTGGGACATTTTTTCCACGTTGCACAATAAAGTGTTGGGATACCTTCGGAATCGTACCAGTACGAATGTGACTTGTTTATTATCTGGTTAGTATGGTCTTTCCCTAAAGGGGAGTGGCATTTCCCTAAAGGGGAGTGGCATTTCATAGTGTCCATCATTTATCTTATTTCCTCCTTCAGCTTTTCCAGGAAGATTAGGTCATCATGAGACAGAGCCTTGTTGTCTTTAGTGACATGCTTGAAATCCCACTCTCGAGCATTTATTGTATCTGTTGGGTGTACTAGGGGTAGCTCCTTCATGGTTACACGGTGACAAACTCCAGTGGCTACCTTAGCCACAATTATTTTCTTTACGAAGCGTAAAGAAAAAAGAAAAAGAGCATAGACAGAAGTGACTGGATTGCATGCAGTTTCAGCCTCCACTTAAAAATCACTGAAACTGGTAAATTCTTTGTTGTCCCTGAGGGCTTTGGTAACCTGGCAATTCCATTGTGCAGCTACCTAGTCTGGTAACTTTTGAATCAATTTCTGATTTTCCTCACAGCCATTGAGTATTTCTAAACCCTTTACATGAAGCCTGGCCTGCTGACAAGCACTTGAAAAGTCAGAGAAGTTTCTTAGCCCTTCAGCGTCCCTAGATTGTATTTTTGGCCAATTAGCTAGCTTTTCTCTGAATGCTCTCTGAATAACAAACAGCTGACCATATCGTTGGTTAAGTTTGTTCCAGGCATCTGCTCTCTCTTGAGGTAGCAGAGCTTGTCTGCAGAAATGATGCTCTTTTTGTCTATGGGTGCCATGAAGGAAGATTTCCAATCAGTGAAATACTGTTGGCTCTAGCACTGGAAGTCTATGCATGGCAATGCTGTCCTGAACAGTGTGTGCTAGGTGAGCAACATCTGAGGAAAGTTGTGGTTTTGCTAAGTTAGAGGGGGGGGGACTTGGCTGTGAGGGTTATCTGCTGAGTGCCTGGATCCTCTTTAGGTTTGTTATAACTTTCCTTATCTGCCTCTCTGTCATAGAGTTCCACTATAGCTCAACCTACCTTTAACTCCTTTTTAGCCTGTAAACATACTAGTTCAGACTTTTGGAATTCTAAATCTTTCTTTTGCTCCGCATCTAAGTTCAGTATCCTTTCCCTTTGTTTTCTCTCCTCTTCTAGTATCTTATCTTGCATTTCCTTTGCAGCCAACTCTGCTGTAGCCTCGACACATTTAGCTGTAACAGATAGGACTGAAGGGATTGTGAAGTTGCGGAGCCGTAAATGGAGTGGGCATAATCCTGGTCTAGCAGCTCATGTAAACACCTTTTTTCTTGCTCTGCATCAAAATCTCCATTGATTCCAGTTATTCTTTCAAATGTAATTTTGATCAAGTTACAGTTTCACATATCAATTTTGCATCTGAACAAATGGATCCCTTAAAGTTTTCATTTTTTCTTCTTTCATGACTGTCTGCAAGTGGCATCAAACGAGTTTCTGAAATGTTTGTTTTTAGTTCAAGTCTTGTCTTTCGGGCCAGAATTCTCCACTGTTTGTACACACTGCCCAGTCTTTTTTTCCTTTTTGTACTACTCCTGTCTCTGGTAAGAAATCACTTTTTTTGTGGTGGTACAGAATGGCAAAGCTCTACTATGTTCAGTTGAACATGACTCAGAAGTTCAGCCAGGATTTTTTCTGTACATTCAATTGTTTCCTTTGGTTCATGTCTATTTAAACTATTTGTTCCCTTTAAGAGTGTGTTCTTGCATTCTTCAATTTTATTTTCAAGAGAACTGAATCTGATCATACATATCAGTGGCTATTACAGTTGCAACCGTTGTAACCTACATTTCATATACAGCGGCAATCCTTGCTATAAAAAATGGCATTGCCTTTTCTGCCCCCCAGGTGGTAGAAAACAGTACTGCATGCACACTGCCAGCGAGCTATGAAGCATGGTGAATTCAGTGTTGAAGGATAAGCTTTTACTGTAGCATCCCAACCGAAAGAAACGTTTTTCCGAACTGATGATTAATGCAATTCAATTTTCCCTTTTGGCAGCAATGCATAAACCAACACAAAAGCTAGGGATGACAAAAGAGTGTGTAAATGCAGGCATTTCAATACAACATAGCTTGTAAGCTAATGCTGCACTGGCAGTTACAGGTTATTTCATGGCAAATGGCACTGATATGCGCTACCTGTACAAAATATTCCAAATGTGCCTTATTTCCTCTTTGGGGAGATACAAATTATTACTAATTATAATAATAGTTTATAATAAATTCTAAACCCTTTTCGCTGCCATAATTATTCCAAAGCCTCTTTACTGACTCTGCCATGCACTAACCAAACAATTCTCAAAATAAAACATCTTTCTATTTTAACTGGAAATACTGCTACAAATAAGAAAATACAGTTCTTCAAAAACCTGGAATATGAATGGGTCTCAATATGAGACTTCTTTGTGGGTTTCTTTACATAGGACATCATTTATATACTACATCACTGTCTCCATTTTTTTTACATACTATATAGCATAGTAATTCTGCCTCTACTGGCTTCCCTTCTTTCCCAAGAGAAACCTGGTGCCATCCCTTCATGTGATTCATCAGACCAGGCCACCTTCTTCCATTGCTCTGTGATCCAGTTCTGATGCTCTTGACAGTGGACAGGGGTCGGAATGGGCACTCTGACTGGTCTGACTATGCAGCCCCATACGCAGCAAGCTGTGACGAATTGTGTGGCCTGATACCTTTCTATCATAGCCAGCATTCACTTTTTTAGCACTTTGTGCTACAGCTGCTCTTCTGTGTGACCAGACCAGATAGGCTAGTAAGTCATGGGTAAACTTCGCTCCCCAAGAGTATCAATGAACCTTGGGTACCAAGACCTCCCATTTGGAGCATGCTCTGACCCAGTCATCTAGCCATCACAACTGCGTCTGGTCAACCTTACGCTCGCCCATTTGACCTGCTTCCAACACATCAGCTTAAAGAAGTAACTGTTCACAGGTGCTGTTCACAGGTGCCTTTGCAGCAAGATAATCAATGTTATTTACTTCGCCTGTCAATGGTTTTACTGTTGGGGCTGATATATTTTATATTAGTCTGTACATTTTGCTCACAAAGCATGACCTTTATGGAGCAAATATAGAATGCCTTTGTCTTTGTTGTCTATTGCTTTAAAAAACGACTTTATACTAATAAAAAAATACCGAAAGTCCATCAGACAATTTAGCCGTAAATATGTTGGAACTGAAATCGGCCATAAAAATTCACGACTGTGTAACTAACAACGACAGAAGCCTTTTTTGACTTACCGCTCCCAAGGCTTGAAGCAGATGGAGAGGCGCAGTTCTGCTTGAATCTCAATACTATGACACAAGATTGCATGTAAAGCCGTACCTGCTCCCTTCCCTTCTTGCAGGTAGAATTGCTTTGGTCCTGACTTGCAGTTTAGCTCCATGTGCTCTGTTCTATAAGGCGCACTGCCATCATGCTGAATCAGCGAAAGAGACACAGTCTGCAGCACACAGTCCTTAAGATCCATCAGACAAAAAAGCCCGGCCACAAACTGCAGCTGCTGAGTAGATAACCTTTAATCCACATGATTTATGCTCTCACATAACTGTACACTCCAAGTCAGCAAAATTCCCCACCTAAATTTGTACTGTTCATATAGGGGTTTTCGAATGCACATTTAGCATCGCTTGTCTGTCTGTTTTTCTTTTTTATTTTAAGCCCAGTCTTCTTCTTCTTTTGGATGTTGTTGTTTAGCTTAGTATGACTGAGAGTAAGTCAATGTACACATGACTTTAAATCAGATTTGATAATGTGTGAGCTTACATTGTTTCTTAAATGTAGAGTTAAGCAGCAGTGCTGGGAAAGCAACTGATTTGAATATGTTACTTCTGACTTTCTCTCTACACATGAGAGGAAGTGACTCAAAGCAGGTAATGTACTCGGTTTAAAATTGCTCTGAGCAGAAGAGGTATCTAATGACAATGAGCCAATCCCACGTTATATTTGTTGTGTTTAGATAATAACATTCATAGACTGATACACTAACTATAGTAAAATCCACATGTCCATGATGTCAGTATTCTTACACTGAGCAATATGTGATATACAGTGGTATGCAAACGTTGAGGTCAAATTACATGAAAAGGTGAAAATTGCACATTTTAATTGTTTATTTGTAGAGAACTCTAGAAAATGTGCACTTGAATGTGCAGAAAATGTATTTACGTTTACTCCCTGTTGACCATGTGTACTCAAAAAATCAGCAAAATGTGAAATTACATTTAAGTATGTTCAGTATTTTTCAAGAATAAGAGAGGCCTTCTTGGCCAATTACAGGTTTAACTCAAAAGTCTACCCAGAATACACAATCTGCACTGAACCACAAAGAATATTTTACCACCACAAACACATTGAAAGGCAAACCAACTGAATGGACTTCAATTTGCATAAATAAATAGTCAATGACCTTGGCAGATGCTCACCAATGCTACCTTTACCTTTTTTTTCATTTACATGTTCTCTTCTTACTAATCTTGCTAAAAATGCACTTGAAGTGTCATTGCAATGTAGAAGATACAGGTATCCCATAAAAATGTATAAAAATTGAATTTACTTTTATTATACGTATATTATTATATATATATATTTATTATATATGTGTGTCATGAACACACATTTTTCACGTACCCACACTGATTTCTGTACAGCCTAATACACATAAATGCAGACACGCTAACGTATACAGGCGTGAGAAAAAAGGTTTACTTACTGTTTCTTGGTCCAGTAGGTTTGCATACTGAGCGGAAATGGAATTTGAATGAATGATTTGCTTGAAGCACAGCTCTAAAACTTCTCTCGCTCTGAGGCCTCAGTGTTTATGCTTCTTTCATACACCGTTTAGCCGAGCGGAGAAGGAAGGGGGCAGGAGAGAGAGGGAGAGAGAGAGGGAGAGAGAGAGAGCGAGAGAGGTGTACTCAAAAGACTCACCTGCATTTCACATACTTAATACAGCTCTCTCTCTTTCTCTCTCTCTCTCTCTCTCTCTGCATCTTTTTGCTTTCTCTTTCTTTCCCCCTCTTTCTCTCTCACACACCTCTTGCACCTATTTCTTTTCCTTTTCTCCCACAGCTGTCCCAAACCCTCCCCACCCCTCCCGTCTCATCCTGCTTCAAGTTTTGCCTCATCATGCTCCCCTTTGCAGTTGAGCCCTTCATTCTTTTCTCCTTAACCTTTCCATCATATTCTGATCTGTGTGTGAGGATGGTTGTCCTTTCTTCCAGAGAAACATAGCAATCCATGTTTGCAAAATCTATGACGTCCAAAAATGCTCTGTCCACACAAGCTGAAGTTTGTCCTCAGTTCTTCTTTCCTCTCTTTGTGAAGCCCGTCAAGGATTTAATGCTTGTCCCTGTGCCCATACTCTTCCCCCAGATCTTCAATTCACTGCCCAGTCGTTTCTCCACCTCCCTCTGTGCTTCTCACTTACCCCATTCGGTCCAGCTCTCCTTCTAATTCACCTTTCCCTTCGTTTCACCCCCTCTCTCTCTCTCTCTCTCTCTCTCTCTCTCTCTCTCTCTCTCTCTCTTCCCCTCTTCTCTCTCCATCATCTCTTTCACACCCTTTCACATTTTCTTTTCTGCCTCACTTTTATCCTTCTCTTCCCTCTCTCTCTCTTTTTATCTGTCTCTTTCTCACCCTTTTGCATCACACTCTCCCTCTCAATTCTCTCTCTCTTTCTCTCTATCTCTCTTTCCTCCTTCTCTCTGTCATCTCTTTCTTTCCCTTTCACATCTTCTTTTCTGCCTCATTTTTATCTTTCTCTTCGCCCTTTCTCTCTTTTAATCCGTCTCTTTCTCACCCTTTCGCATCACTCTCAATTCTCTCTCTCTCTCTCTCTCTCTCTCTCTCTCTCTCTCTCTCTCTTTGTGTGTGTGGTGGCTTGAACAGCACAGAACCTTTGTAATGTAATCTGCCATATAGAGACCACCACACACACACACACACGCACACAAGCTGCTGTGATGGTATATGGTATACCAAGGTCACATTGTAACAATCTGGAGGTATGTGTGCATGTACATGGGCTGACATTGATACATAAAGACGTTACTCTCTCTGTCTCTTTCTCTCGCTCTCTCCCCCTGTATATATATTTTGAAAGCATGTACTACATACACCAAAAGTAGTTCATTTTTTTTTGGCCATAGTGATCCATCACCACACACACACACACACACACACACGCCTGACAGAACTGGGTTAAAGATACACAAGAGGCTGCTATACATTCACATCATAATAGCAGGAAAATGATCTCCCCCTTTATATTTATCCATATTAATCATTTTTTTTGTCTATTTTATTTCCATGTCCAGCGTGAAGCACTGCTATTTCTGCATTGCTGCACACTCAACATAGCTGAATGGAGTTTGTAGATGGTTTGGCTGGTGTGAAGCAGCTGCAGACTAACCCCAATGAGTCTTGCAGTCAATCCACCACGCAGCTGTTCTCTGACCTGACTACAAGGGCCACAGGAGCACTGCCCTTGGTTTTGAGATAAAGTGCCCCCTGACCTAGAAGCACATCATGCTGGTCCACCCAGACTAACACTGAAAATGTATGAATATATACTGGACATATCTCAAATCTAAGGATGCAGATAGGTCTGTTACAATAATAATCACAATTATTTTCAATTAATTTTTAGCTAGATGTTAGTCATATTGTGAACCAAACGGCAGAACGTGAAATTGAGTTTTTTGTCAGTTGGCTGACAAATAAATACAAGAAAGCAGGAAATACATTCCATGGGAGAGGTTGTGGGTCTTGTGAAGAAAGTGGCTAAAACTCCCTCAACCACACAATCCCACCAACCCTGGGAGGATGAAGGCTAGCCAGTCAACATGTCTTTTCAAACTGTGGCTAATGCAATGCCATTAGAGAACCTACCACACTTGGAGTAGAACACTGCCAACTCAGTTACATCAGTTAATAAATGCCAGTGCTAACCAGCATCACGCTGAGAGATGTGGGAGGGGGAGGGCCATTTTTATTTTACCCATACAGAGAGAGCAAAGCTAGTTGTGCTGTCTTGGACTCCTAGGCATGGAGGGCTTTGAATTACTGGGAAATGTCCAACTTTGAACTGGTGATATAACACTTTTAAGGGAATGTTTGTTCATTAATTTGTAAGCTAGGTACCTAAGCTACTATATAGTGTGCCATGCAGTGATATTCAGACTCTCAAGAGAAAACAGAATCTTTGTTTGACTATACATGATTCGATATAACTGTAGACAGTTATAGACACAGTGCATGAATGCTGTAATCCAGTGTCTCATTTCTTGTCAGTACAACCTTGTGTTTGCCACAAAGTTAAAAGTTTGGCTCAAGTCCATAAATCCAGCGAAGGAAGCCAACATTTTATTAGCTCTTCACAGACAGCTCTCTGGTTTTGTAAAATCCTTCAAATGCTGCATTCTTTCTAAGATCCAGTAAGGTACATTTCATTTCAGAAGATGTCTAGTTTGAGCAATCTTATAATATTCTTGTGAAGGTCTCTTAACAAAAAATATTAGGTATTCTGCCTACGCTTTGATTAGCCTAGTAGAATACTGAAGTATCATTTAGGAAGCGGCTGTCACATTATATCGGGGGTTTTGTGAGGACTGCAGAGTTACAGGTCTGTCTCATTTCTTAAGATGAAATCCTGTCATGACTTCATTTGTAGTGTTGTCATTTAAAGAAGTCTCACAGCTGAATCATGGCGACCCTCCATGGTTTCCACTCTGATCACCTTGCACTGCGGGCAGCCAGATGGTGCCCCTAGACGTCCAGCAGAGCCTTCTGCCCTGGGAACAGGGAACATGACACCTTGACCTGCCTTCTGCATAGCCCTGAATCATCACGTGCAGAGTGAGGGAACAGTGTGGCATGGCATAGAAGGCTGATGTATGAAATGCATCAAATCATGGTAGGGACGCAATTTATTTATGCCGCACATTGCTATTCAATCAAACAGATTTGAGCCACCATAAAATGCTATGTTACTCCATAGCTACCCATTACTACTGCAAAAAATATATAGAGTATAGAGGAATTTCCCAACCAACATGATACATGATGGATTACGGACGAAAGCAGACACTGTCAATGAGAGAAAATTCAATACTTCAGGAATCCATAATGATGTTTATGGCATGTGATATTCCAACTGGAACCCGATCTGGTTCAAGTCCTTGGAATCCTTGCTGCTGTTCCCAACCTGCACTGCAGAAAAACAGTCTGATCTAAAAGTTCAAGCTGTGGAAATGGCCATGGTTGCGTTTGGGCAAGAATGCATAGTCAGGATTTGGGACAAGCCATTAAGGAGAAAAGGAGAGAGGTAGCAAGGGAGTTAAAGAAAGAGAGGGGAGGGAAAGAGAGAGATTGTAAAACTTAGAGTACCAGCATGGACTATAACACAAGCCCCTGGCATGTGGCTTTGTGAGCCTGAGTGTTTATAATCCTAGATGTAATCAAGCTAAAAGACCCCCCCACACACACACACACTCACACCCCACCTTCCACTCCACGCTGCTCTGCAGTAGCTCGACCGTTCATTCTTTTCTGCATCAGGGCGACAGACACACACGCTTCCTTCACCTGGTTCGTCTACCAGTCACACACATGCCGGCTCATTGAAGGAAAACACTCCTCTGTAGAATCTGTGCGTTTTACACTGTCCTGTGAATGACAGCAGTCTTCTCTCCTCTCTGCTTTTTCTCTGCATGCTTCTGCGGATCAACATCAACGCTTCACTGCCGGTGAGTGCGAGCCAGCAATTTGCAGCAAAAAGCAGTTCTTAATACTGTCCCCCTCCTCTCTCTCTCTCTCCCTATCTCCTTCCATCTACCCTATCCTGATACACAGAGAAGGCACAGACGCAGCCAAGCAAAGCTCTTTTTTTTCCCTCTTTCTCCCTGTTCTCTGTCGTTTTCCTCTCTCTCCTTTCTCTCTCTCCTTCTACCCCCACGCTCTCTGTCACACACCTCTCTCTCTCTCTCTCTCTCTCTCTCTCTCTCTCTCTCTCGCTCTCCAGGTCCCACTCCAAAGGAGGAGAGAGAGGAGGGGCCTGCAAGAGTCTGCAAGACTTGAAAAGTCTATGCTTGCTCCCTCCCTCCCTTTTTTTCCTCTTTCACTCCTCTGTCCCACCTCATCCCTAGTTCCCCCTCCTTTCCACCATCCCACCCCAGACCCCCTGCTTCAGACAAACATACATACTCACACACACACACACACACACACACACACGCAAGCACACACACATACACGCCAGAGGACCTAGGACAGGGCAGGCAGACAGGTGGAAACGCGTGGGCTGACTATCGGACATGGTTTCCCAGACAAATAGGTGGACGTGGTCCAGTGATACAGTCCACAGTGGCTTGGTCATCACACTTCTGCTCGGTAAGTCAACTGGCTTGAATTGTATTGACATGCATGTCCTCTCTTCTCTCTCTCTCTCTCTCTGTCTCTCTCTATCCCCTTCTCTCTGTTACATTATGCTCTCTCCTCCTCTGCACTGGGGTCTGTGCCAGAATGCAGAGGTTTTTGCACTGCTTGCAAAAACGCCGAACGTACTCCGGCAGGAAGGACGTGCTTATTTACTTGTTGCTGTGCAAAGCTTGATTTGGTTACAGGGCTCAGGTCTCCCTCCAAATGTGGTGAGGGTGCGGAGGCTACCAGACCCAGAGAGAGAGAGAGAGAGAGAGAGAGAGAGAGAGAGAGTGTCTAACTGAAGTGCAAGTCACTGCAGTCAGTACCTGGACAAGCTGTATTATATGTTTATGCGAATTTACGTATGAGGAGAAACACTAACTAACTAATGTGTTTCACACAGAACAAGCTAAGCGCACTGTAGAATACCGATAGGAGCGCGTTTGCTCCGTTTTCTTTATTATATATCTGACAATAAGAATATTGTCCCAATAAGAATAAGAAATCAAATTTGTCTGAGTGTACTGATTTGCATAGATATCTGAGATTGTCCAGTTACCTTCAGCGTAAATCTCCATCACAGAAGTCCTGAGTACATAGTACATAATTAGTTAATGTCATTGCTAAAATCCTCTTCTGTGCTTGCTT
>JBBPCZ010002401.1:0-15714 GCA_037974445.1 Brycinus macrolepidotus
ATCCATGGGATTCTCAATCTCTGTATGTCCCTCATTGAAGTGCTGTGTAACTCTGGAGCGAAAAAAGCATAGAAATCAGAGGCACAGATTTCTAAGCTGTGATTTCTATGTGCCTTGTCACCAAGACACAAAAAGAATAGTCAAGTTGATAATATTTAAACAACCGCTTTACTCTGTTGTGAAGAAATTTGATTAAAAGCGCATTTCATCTCACAGTACCCAAGGAAAAGCAAATCGGGGTCTTTTTACGTATTCATGAACAGAAATTATGAACACATCGTCTACACCACGGGTTTTAACGTTGTTTGCCCAAAATAATTTTTCACTTCTATTTGACAACCTCTTTTTGTCTAAGAAGACAAGGGGAGTCTGAGAGGAGTGTGTGATTTGGATGGGAGTGAAACCCCTTCAGAGACTTTACACATTGTTGTTCCTCTACAGAGCACTGGGCCATAGGGCTTCAGCAGGGCCTTTCTTTGAAGGCTTCTATGTCCAACCTCCCTTAAATTATCAACATAAATCAGTGTTTTGGTCAGTTCTCAAAGTAAGAATATGAATATGACATTGTCCCACAACTTCCTGAAGTAACCATAATAATTTATGTCGAGTTAATAATATACACTGTGTCTGGAAGTATCCAGACCTTTTAATGTCCTTCTAAGGAGCAAGTTAATTAAAGGTCACCATGACCAATGGAACTTCTCTGGAGTGATGGATAAACCTTTGAGATCAGTGGGAGTGGCATTTGTGATCCAGAGCTAATCCTACATCAGAAGCTGACATTATTACAGTAATGTCCTCATGGCTGAATGCAATCAAAACCTCACAGCAGTGTTCCAACATCTAGTGGAGACCAAGTGGCTGAGTGGTTAAGGTGATGGACTGCTAATCCATTATTATGGCAGCTGGTGGCCTAGTGGTTAGGGAGTTGGCCCTGTGATCAGAAGGTTGTGGGTTTGAATCCCAGGACTGCTAGTGGCACCACTGAGGTAACCTTGAGCAAGGTACCGTCCCCACACACACTGCTTCCCGGGCGCTGCATTCCTGGCTGCCCGCTGCATCATTTGGTGAATGGGTGCTGTGGTGTGTTCACATATGACAAACAGTCACTTTACACTCTTAGTGTAAAGCCTTCAAAGAAGAGTTGAGGCTGTTATTGCAGCAAACAGTGGAGAACCTATTCATACACTTGATTTCAGAAGAAACACTGGATGAGCAGGTGTCTACAATCTCTGAAATATAGTGTATGTTCAATTCACTGGTATTTCATAGCTAGTTTCTCACTGACTGTCTACACAGCGGAATCCCTGATGTTTATTTAAGCCCATCTGGACAAGACCTTATATGCAGTACTGTGGAAATATCAGACACCATTCCTTTCACTTATTTAATTTCCAGTCAAAACAGCAACTAGGTACAAGTTGTTGTTTCAGAAACAAGGCAGAAAATTACATCGAAAGCTAATATCTAATGTGTCAGTAATTAATGAATCTGCCCTTTGATTCCATACACCCTTGACTCCCAGCTTTTTATTACCATATTTTAGAATGTTATGAAAATGGAAAAAATACTTTTTCCTGAGGGAGCCAAATAATTACAACATATTATGTCTTTGAATAATATGGTGTAACTGTTTGTACCTTGATGAAAAAACGCACCTGTACTGTACAGTTTTTATCTGACTGTGAAATTTCCCATGGTATATGAGCTGTATTGTTAGATGTTCAACACTAGTCCATACTTGGAAACAAAACTGCAAAAACAACCCATGCTGAACTCATTGGTTTTGTGACATTATATATATATATATATATGAGGTCATACAACAATAAACTACCATTGTTTTTGCTGTATTCACAACAGAGGCGTCATAACTGGACCTCAGGGGATCCTGAATGAGGTCAACCAGACAAGACACGTTTGCCGTCTAAAGTTTCTTCTGTTTTGCACTGGAGCGGCAAGGCTAATGGAGCTAATGGAAGTCTATGTTCTCCCAAAAGATTAGCCTCGCAACTCCACTGTAAAATTAAAGTAGCCAAGTTGGGATGCCAAACATGTCTTGGCTGATCAATTTGTGGTCAGGGAAACATTACGTAAATTTGATTTTTTTTCAGTGAGCAAGTCCTTTAAGCCCCCTAAATCAGCATTTACAACACGATCAATGAGGTTATGAGGTCAATGAGGTCAAGTTACTGCCCGTTGAGTTCAGTCCACTCACACATATTAATTAAATAATCTCTCACACACACACACACACACACACACACACACAGCCCCTTTTACCACCTGAGCACAAAATATTCACTCGATAAATACCTATAAGCAGTGAAAAACCAGCAATGCTATTATGCTAATGTGTCCTTTCTGTAATAGGCTCCTTATTCTCAGCTCTATTTCCCAAGCTAATCTCTCAGTCTCAGGTGTTGCAAATTTGCATTTTTACAGCTTTCCACCTAATAGTGCACACAGCCTGCATTACTTCTGATCCCAATTCCCTTTCATATCTATTTCGCTTTAACGAAAGTGATTAATGCTGCTATGTGCACACTTTTTTCCACACTGCTTACACTCACAGTCCATTTATAACTGTGAGCTAAAGGCAGCCGAGAATAAAATCCAAGAATATCAGCTTTTAAAATGATGGTTTAACCAAAAAAAAGAAAAAGAAAAAAAACAACCTAAAGTGCTGAACAATGAACGAAAGCTAGCTGGTTGGTGCGACTGCTAGCTGTCACTTATTGTTAGCTTTGTGCAGTGGCAAACCACAGCTATTGGTACTAGGCCTTTAGTCTGTATCACCAATATCAAAACACTCAAAAAATGAGAGAAAAAACACTCCTATTCAGCAATGCTAATTTACGCTAGCACCCATGCAGGATTCATATTCACGTTTGCTCTAAGGTTTTCCATATGAACATTTTTGGGCGTTCTAGACCAGCCCAGTTCTAGATTTCTCCAATTAGAAGGGCAATCATAATTTTGGGCAGGGCAATTCTTTATTTACCAGTACTTTTTAATAGCACATCAAAAATGCTAAGCACTTTTTAAAGATAACTAACTAGCTATGGGAACTGCTAGCTTGCTAAGAAGTCTATCCTAAACTTCACCAGAAACTGCACAATACAAAACCAATAATAGTAATGATGGTGTAATGATGTAGGAATTACTTTTTTAAAATATGAAGTAGTTTTCAAGCAAGAGTGTGTAAAGTGTCCATTTGTCATACATGAACACACCACAGCACACAGTGTGAACTTGGTGAATAGGTTAAATACAGAGAAAGAAGTTCACTTGGTGAAGCAGGGGAGCCAAGAACACAGCGCCCGGGGAGCAGTGCGAGGGGACGGTACCTTACTCAAGGGTACCTCAGAGGTGCCACTAGCAGTCCTGGGATTTGAATCCACGACCTTCTGCTTGCAGGGGCAACTCCCTAACCACCAGGCCACCAGCTGCCCCAAGGTTTGTGGAGCAAGCCAATGATACTGATGCTGGCTGAGGCAGAAAAAAGTGATTCCTCGACAGGATTCTAAATGGGCATAACAGCTCTGATGGAAGCTTCTGGCGAGAACAACAATCACTCATCTGGGTGGGCATTGCAAAAAAAATTAGGTGCCCACGGTTCTAGACTAAACTTGGACGTTTGAAGCTTGTGAAAGATATTCCATATTTTGTCTGAAGCTTCTAATAGACATGTTAACCTTTTTATATTTTTTCCTTTATGTATTTTACTTTCACCTTGTAGCATTTCTAGGCTAAAAACAGCTGCTGCTGTTTACCGTCTGACAGAAACCCACTGATTAAACTGTCGCTCATTTTCAGTCACAGATGTATCTATAAGTTCCAGAAGGCCTAATTAAGTTGATGGTTCATCTGACACATTAGGACTTCATTCCAGCTCTTGGTGAACTTACGTAGTCTACTTAGATACCACAGAGGCAGTTTAAGAATTTAACCCTATTGTTCCAACCAAGAGCTAACAATGAAATAAGAGAATTACTTTGCCTTGTTTAAAAACAAACCCAGATGTATCAAAGTCAACTGCCATTTTTTTTTTTTAGCTCCTAGCAATCCTGAGGCCTTCACCGGATGCCTAGAAAGCCTAGCCAATAAGTCTGTGACAGTTTGGTCCAAAAAGCTAAACGGAGCAGAAATCTATAGCAGGTCAACTGCTGACTTCTGAATGGTCATGTTAACCCCATGTTAACCCCCATACTAGGTGGTTTTGTTTAAACATTTTCTTTTAACAGTTTGGGTTTTTCTGCTTTTCCATTTTTGACCACTAGAGGGGAGCAAACACACACAGTCCTGTCACTGCTACAGGCTGAATGGCACAGTGTACCAATGAGAATAAAAAAAAAATGGATTAAACTCTGAAATTAGCAGCATGGGTGTGTCACGATAATTTCCTCGCCACCCTAAACACACACGCACACAGTCGTACCCAAAAAGACAAAGAGACACAACCACCGACAGCTGTGTCCATTAATACCCCGATCAACACTGGAGTCATTTTGCCATCTGTCTCTTCTCCATTATTTTTCATTTTTCGCTCTCTCTCTTGTCTCGTCTCTCCTCCACTCGGCCCACCAGAGACCCTTTTCTCCTTTTCTCCCCCTCTCCTCTCTCTCCCCTCCATTTCCCCCAGCAGTAGCTGTATCGCTTTCAAAAAGAGTCTCTCGTTTTACCTTCCTTTCCCTGCCTTGCTTTGTTCATATGCTGATCCCTTAATGAGGCCTGTATGTATCTGGAATTGGGTTTAAATTGCATTTCTCGCTAATGTGCTGCTGCTGTGCCTTCTCCTGTTTTTTCCTTCACCAAAACCTGACAAATCTGCTTCACAGAGCTTCAAGCATTATTAGGATGCCTCATAGACAGAGAACAAAGTCATCGTACCAGGTCACCATTTCCCTATGTAATAAATCCTGAAAAAAGGGTTTCACGCTTTCTTTAACAGACACTGTTCCTTTGCCCGGCTCAGACACAACTGCCAATGAAACAGATTTACACCATTCACCTCCCAGTCTCATCAGTTTATTCCCTTCTCTTTCTGTCAGGCTGTCAGATTCGACCCTCTATCTCTCTCGTGCCACGTCAGTTCATCCACCGCTGCCGATCTTCTTTCTCGCCGGCTCGGATCTTCTAAGGCCTTCTGAGGGTCACTGCCATAGCTGCGCTAAGAGTCTTCATGCTTTCTCTCTTATGAATAAATGAGGCAAGTAGCCAACGGAGTGAACGAGAAAAGTGTCCTTCATGCAACATTCATTCAGAGCTGTCTGAGAGAGTCGAGCTCAGTCCTCGCACGCCGTCTGTTGTAATATTTATGGCCGGGCCTCCAAATCTCAGTCCAGAAAAAGCGCAAACAAACTCGATTCAGCTAGTCTGCCAGCAGCCCCGAGGTTAAGCCAGAGTGCGAATTCTACTTTGGCTTTTGTGGAGTGGTAACGAAACTCTAGCTGGCTAGTTTTGGCCAGCAAGCTCTTAGATAACGGTTATTAAGAGGACTGCATGATACATCGTCTGTTCATCGTTAGTGCGTAATACAGATCTCTCAGAAGTCTGCAATATGCAAATGAGTGTCTAAGCAATCATTATTTGTGACAGGGTGACCAATCACAGGTCCAAGAGAGTGTTACTCAATTTTTCGATGAATCACGGTATTCATGTAATCCAACAAAAGTCAAATTATTTATCTTTAACCAGTAAAGACACTGATTAGCTGAGGTGTTTCTGAAGGGCCCATATTCCACCTTCTCCCTCTATTTAATTTTTCCATGACATTTGTGTTGGCTTTTTCACAATTCATCATAACTCATTTTTATATGACCATTTTAAATAAACAGGCAGTTTTTGTTACTGTGCCTTTAAGACCATATTTTTTTTTTTTTTTATGTAAATTTTCCCTTTTCTGATTGGGTGCCCTGTTTTACAGCTCATTCAGAAGCATGAGGCCAAAACACTTCTTAGAATTTGAGCATTAAGGGCGGAGGTAAACTGTTGTAGTCTGAATAAGGCCACGCTGAATAAGTGTGTTGATTTTGTGATGTCACAAAAAAGTATGATTTGAAAACATGTTGTAGCTTAGTTTCCAAATATGGACTGGGGGAGTGAACGTACAATTTGAAACTTGAGCAATATTTACATACTTCAAGCCTTTTTAATTCCAGAAAACTGATGGTATGGGCCTACTCATATACTGACAGGGGTTGCAATTGCAATATATAGCACCATAATTTATAATATTTCGTCCATATCATGCAGCCCTAGTTATTATGAAACAAAGTATTGAGACTCACTAACTGCAAGTATTGTATTTGTTACTAACAGTTGCAACTGACAGGCACATAACTAGCTTAGCCACAAATCAGAGGGCTAGAGCTATTCACTTAGCAATATATTGGCTGGCTTGGAAAATAAGTTGCCCAGTTAATTCTAGTGGGTGATTAACACCATATACTGCAGCAATTCTACAAGTAAGCTTCACAACACAGTTCCATTTCAGTGACAAGACTGAGTTTGGTAGATAATATGCAAACATTTTGCTAGGCCCGAGAAGTTATTGTCTTGGGGAGCAAACATGACATTTTGCAACTATATTACTTCAGTGATATACTCTCAAAAGAAAAATGAAAACAGAATAAATTACATATAGGGTACATTACTGATAATTACATTAATGATAATTTCATTTCAAGTTTTCATGACATTAGCTCTATTAACCTTCAGACACCAAATATGTTTATGTAGGCATTTGAATAAATATATTCTGTGCAAAGATACATATTCATTCACTCGCAATCATGTGTTTGTCAAAAAATGAACATACTGTAAAAGAGACAATATACTATTCAGCTTAGTGCATATTATGTTACTGTTCTGCTACGCAAGAAAGCATGAGAGGTAGACGAAGTCAAGTCACGTCAAGTAGGTTTATTGTCATTTCAGTTATATGCACAGTAAACAGTGAAACGAAACAACGTTCCTCCAGGACTGTGGCACAGCAAAAGAACAAAAACAAGTAACACAAGACAGAAGTGCGGATAAGACAGGAATGCACAGTCATGAGGTGTGCAGAAATGCAGAAAAAAAACAGCAATAAATAATAATTGTGCAAATATTAGCAGCAGCAGGACAGAGAATGTGCAGTATCTAATAAATGAAAGGGGTAATTACAGTGGCAGTTGGGGTGTAAGTTGTTTGTTTCAGGCAGAAGAGTTCAGTGTGTATATGCATTGTGTTAGGAGAAGGAAGAGGTTCATTTCAGGGGTGTGTTTGTGTTCAGTTTGTGCGTTGAGCTTCAGTTCTGAAACCTAAACTGTACCCACACACTACAGTAGAGTAAGAAACAATTAAAATGTAACATTGGCAAGCCAAAGGGTGTGTGTATATGCGCCCTGTGGTGGGCTGGCGCCCCACCCAGGGTGAGTCCCTGCCTCGCGTCCGTAGACCCCGGGATAGGCCCCGGGTACCCGTGACCCTAGTAAGGATTAAGCGGTTACAGTAAATGAATGAATGAATGAATGAATGAACATCTTGGCATGTCATCCACCAAGGAGAAAAGACCCCAAAAAAAGTCACACTTGTAATCCAACTTTCCTAGATACTCTTGTTAGCTCAAGTGTTAGCTCAGCTGGTGGGGCAGCTTCCTTTATTTAACCCACAATGGGTAAGAGTTCCCTTGGGTTTTCAAGACCAACTGAAACAGGTTATGTTCAGTTGGGGTTTTCAGGCTCTAGCAGGTAATACCCCCTTCCATAATCAGCAATCAGTTTTTCGAGCAGCATAATGTTCTTTTTGAGGATTTTTTTTTTCCTGTATCAAATTCACAGTAGCTTCTAAATTCTCAAATATGTATGTAACGATTTTCTTGACCAATAAAACATGGATATGAGTAATAAAATATTATTAAAACATCATAAAGCACAGCACCTGCGCTAGCACTTAAAACAGCAAGCGTATGGCTCTGGTAAGGGGTACATTTTGGACAAAATAAGGTTGGAAAAGAAAGAAGAAACTGTCTCCCTGTGTCTCTCTTTCTCTTTGTCTCTCTCCCTCTCCCTGCTCTCTCTAGCTTGGGTGGTACAGTACTGAGTGCTGTATGTATCTAATGTTTCACTGAGGGCCTTTTAATCCAGCCTGACTGATGGAGAGCCTGGAAGGACTCTCATATTGATTCTCTCCAATGTGCTTAAATGAAGCACGCACACACACACACACACACACACACACACACACACACACACACACACACACACTCACACATAAACAAATAACCCAGCCAGACCTAATAACATTAGCGGAGGTTTTATAACACTAGATGAATAATGTGTGTGCAGTGTTTGGTGTTGGTAAACCACAACTGGTCAGCTTTACAATCTTTTAGAAAATAAATAAATAAATAAATAAATAAATAAATAAATAAATAGCTTGTAATAAAAAAAAAAACAACGAGTCACAGAGAGAGAGAGAGAGAGAGAGAGAGAGAGAGAGAGAGAGAGAGAGAGCGAGAGAGAGAGAGCACAAAGAGCGCATTTGTGACTTGCACTTAATAGTACATTTGAAATTGCTCCATTGTTCATAGAACAGCATGCTGGAGACGACCTGAATGGCTAAGTGGTCCCTCGTCCCGCTGCATTCTCACTGTCCCGTCACTGCAATCATCTCTACATGACCGCTGGACAATCTATCCTGTGTTGCCAAGGTTACCGATCTGTTGAAAACTCCCCCTCTCTGCCCCCAAACTGCCAAAAACCACAGAGAATGCTGGGGGCTTTTCAGGTACCTTAAAAAAAAAAAGACCTCTCAAGGGCTCTGGCAGCAAATATGAAAAGCTGTATTGATGGGTTTATTTCTGTCTGTCTGCTCGCAGCCAGTTCAGAGTCTGTGTTCAAAAGTGTGGAATCATACTGACAACAGGGCTAAAGTACTTCATCACTAATCACGTTATGATTGTGTTTGTTAATCTGTTGATCACAATTTACCTGCATTTGTCTTATTTACATAAATGTGCCCCTAAAAAGATTTGAGTACATTTTGTTAATAACACTTTTCAGAGTGTCTTTTTTTTACTTTCAAAAATTCAATAGCATTATTTGCATTGTGTGAATGCGGGGTTCATATCAACCTGAGTGCAGTCCAGTTTTTATCTCCAGTGTCCAGTGAGTCCTACAGTGGCTGCCTGTCTCACTCAGTGTGTCTTATACACAGTCAATGAGTGTGTATATCATATATATCATATATCTAGTCAATGAGCGTACACATCATTAATATTATATATACAGTCAGTGAGTGTACATAGGGCTGAAGGGTCAACTTAGGAAAATGTAGTAACAGCGTTAAAAATTAACTTGTGGCATTAACAAATGATTAATAACTTATTAACTCTGCTCGAACTGACTTGTTCTTCTATACTATATACATTAACATACAGCTTAGAGTGAAGTATAATAAACATCAAAAGGAATGACTATATGTTTTAATCAGCTTTTAAAGTATTTTAAAAGGGAACAACTAGAATTATAAATCATTTCCTGTAATTATCTGTTTACAGTATATCTTGGTAAGCTATGTAGCCTTGAGATCTGATCACCACTTTTGAAATATGATGAAAATTTGGATAAAATAAATTCTGCAGCCATTATATAATAGGTATTATATTACTAAAAATACTGATTCTGGACTTCTGAACAGTGGCATACAGCAAGTAAACACCCCAGGACAATCTTGCATGCGTATGTGTGTGTGTCTTTGTGTGTGTGTGTGTGTGTGTGTGTGTGTGTGTGTGAGTAATGGAAAACAGCCGAAAGCTAAGGATGTACAAGAACTAGGTGTCACAAAAAGTCAGACCCAAACACATCCAGCGTGGTCTGGAGGCCAAAAGTATGTCGCCAACGGGGGGAGGGTGGTTGGAGAAGCCCCTCAGAAGACCAAGACATTGAACCACCTGTGCAAGTGTTTGGCAGGCAGCTAGGAATTTGTGCACATGCGTTCCTGGGCAAACACACACACACAAACACACACACACACACACACACACACACACACGGAAATGTTATGAGAACTAACATGAACAACATCTCAAGGACTGATCTGAAACTTGAGAATGAACAACTTTAACATGAACAACAGTCAAAACAAACAGCTGGGAAAGAATTCCTGCTTTGCCAGAGCTGGAATCCCACACATGCTACAGGCATGTTTGAGCTCTCTTTGTGTGTGTGTGTGTGTGTGTGTGTGTGTGTGTGTGTACAAGCAGCCTGTTGCCTGTAGCTGTAGACTACGGCAGCATTTCCTCTGCTGCTAACATGGACACAAGCTGCCCAAAGACATGTTGAGCATTTAACATCCTGCTGTCTGCACCAGCCCAGAGGAGGACGAGTTCCTTTTGGTTCCTCTCAGCATTTGTTGGTGCCATGTTTAATAGCCATTAATCTATTCATACATCAAACATTGCATTTTGCATGTCTGTCTCCCAGGCAGGGCTGTGCAGAGACTCCTACAGGGGCGTGTGCTCAAAGTTAAAAAGAGGTACAAGGATGAAAATTTAAACACAAGCTCATGAGCAGCACAACCATCTTAAGGCTCATTTTTGCTCCCTTTACGTTCAGAAATAAATACGTCCATTTCGAGTGTCACTCCCCACGCACTTCGTTGTGCCCTTTATGTCGGCATGGATGTAAAGCAATACGTTCACTAAGATAAGATAAGATAAGATAAACCTTTATCACTAGACACTAGAGGGCAGAGTCAAAAGTTTGAGGTAACAGCAAACAGGACAACCATGGGGAGGTCGTTTACAATGTACCTGTAAGGAATGGGGCAGGAGTGGAGACAGCATTGTAGATGGCGATTCAGGAGGTTGCAAGTTTAGTCCTTGGCAATGCCACAGCCATCCATGGCTGGAAGTGCAAGGCAGCATATTGGCCTTGCTTTCTCTGGTTGGAGAGGATGGCTATTTCTCCTCACCCCCCCAACCCCTCAATCACCACAGTGTAGGTGTCTGTAAGCTCACGTAAAGGATTCGGCAGTTGGGGTTCTCCAGGCATGTTAAGCTGTCCAATGATGAGTATTTCCTTACAGACAGCTGAGCTCTAGCTCAGTGCACAATTTTAAGGTCTAAGAGAATGAGATGCCTCATCTTTGAGCCTCATCTTTGAGCCAGATATCATTGACTATGGTAATGAGGTTTTTTTTTTTTAATACAAATGGGTAAAGCTAATGTTGCTAATAAACAGTAGAACCCACCATTCAGTGTGTGTTTCCATTCAGAATTTTCTTTGGACTCGTAGGTTGGGCTAGTGTTATCTTCCCCTGTACCATACTTACTACGACTACTACTACTACTACTACTACTACTACTAATAGTAATAAAGCTAAAAACAGGCCATTATGATTGGGAAAAAAACACTATTTGTCACTGCTAGGTTAAGAGTGGTCCACCACCCAAGACTATCCAACTGCTGATCGATGGCTAGAGGATGTTCATCAGCGAATAGAGTAGAGGTTTCTAATAACGTGGAACAAAACTGAGCATTATTAAATGATCACATATTCACTGTCAAAACAAAACCTTGTATAACCATTTCTACCTTTTTGACATACCTTTTTCCCCTTTACATTGTGTTAAAAGTTTATGATGGCCTGACCAATAGAAACGGTCCAAAATGACTAGAAATCATTTGGTTTTACTTTAATTTCATTAGACGTCAAGAATGTTTTTCCTTCTCCTGAAAAGTTACCTTTTTGGAGATACAAGGTTTTGTTCTGACAGTGACGACATGAAGTAACTGGATGACTGACAAATGGGGAACAACGAGTCACTCAGTATATATACAGATTAAATGCCATTTTGCTTTTTCCATCACTTCTACTTGAGCACAGGTTATATTTTGTTAATTAGTTCATAGAAAGAATGGAGATTCACAGCTATACTCTTTGTAAGCCGAATTTCAGTGTCTCAGTGCTCTTTTCAAACCACATACAAAAAGCAATACGTAATGGAAATGGTTCCACTGATACACAGAGTTACGTTGTCAGGCTGCTGTGGCATCAGTGGCCCAGACCCCTGGCTGATTTCCATATCGGCTTTGAGGCCCTGGGCCAGGACATCAGCCTTCTTCTACTGAGGCCCTGCAACAGCTCAAACAAACAGGCAGGTTAATCAGTATCTGTCTCCTGTTGTATTTCAATCTCAGGTTTAAAAGCTTTGCTAAAACTCTAGCCCCTGACTGAGGCTAATTTATTTCCCACTTAGAACCTCCCCAGGGATTTAAATCAGCAGCGGACTGAATCTTGGTCTGATTCATTGGCAACCAAGGCTTAGACGGATGCAGTTCAATGCTACAGAGCTGGAAGGTCACATTTTTGTCAGTCCCCTGTTTATCGACTGCATCCTGGGATCTATAAACTATCCCGCAAATGTCAGGAATCACCAAGCTTTTCAAAACAGTTTGAATACAGATCCAATTTTTAACATATTAAATACTGAGCAGGTTTATTCTGAGGAACACACTTTGTATAATGCCCTATAAAAGGCCCATATCATGGAAACCCCAAAATTCCCTTGCTTTATTGAAGTAAAAGAGTTAAAGGTTTGTGTAAACTGTTAAAGATTTAAAATATACCTTTTCCTTCCCTGCCCACACTGTCCAGGCAAGCTAAGCTGCAAAAAAGTCTGTTTTCAATTAATCATTTTTGTGATGAAAACCAATGATTTACATACTGTATTACCACCCTTTCAAAAGTTTAGCCCCGCCCAATCTTGCTGAAGCTATATGGGGTGTTTCAGGCCAGACTTGAACATGGCACAATACGGTGAAATCAGTTAGGACAGAGATCCTAAAACTCGAATCTGTCCTCATATTGTTATTCGCTTTGGATAAAAGTGCCTGCCGAATGATTGTCATGTAATGTAATGTAAATACAGATATATTTAAATACAAATATGATTCTATAAAAAAAGGCCTAAAAGACCCTGACTATCCTACTGCGCATTCTTACGTATTCTGTAACAGAGAGACAAGCAGGTGCACCATCAGTCTGTAGGCTGGTTCCAGATAGGACCAGGCACTGCCAGCATCTGCATAGTATTCTAGCAAGGGAGGAGGAAAACAGAGACAGGTATGTACACAAAAATACACACTGGCTCTCAATGGATACACATAGTGCTGCACTCGCATATAATACATCTCTTTTACTGAGGGAGTGGGGCTTAGAAAGGCTTTTCATTTACAGGAGGACCTGGGCCAACAAGGCCTTGATAAATAAAAGGCTATTACAGTGATAAACGCAGACACGCACATACACCTGCAATAAAATGCCTTTTTTGTGTGAGCATATAAAAGCTAGTGTTCTGCATACCCACACATCCACAGAAGTGTTACGAGGGAGCGTTCCTCCGAGAGTGGTCTCGGTGGTCTTATCTGCTGTTGAGCAAATAAGCAGGAGAAGCGATAGGGAAAGTGGAGGCTGTTATGTGGGTAATGTCAAGGTCTTCACGCTATCGCCTGAGAGACACAAGACTGGACAGGGCTTTATTTATACTGTAATGCTAAAGGTCAACAAGTTGAGCGACCCCAAGAAAGGGCGGAAGTAACCCCAGATCAGTAGTGTAGCCTATGGGCCCCAGTGTAAAATAAATAATAAATAAAAAATAAATACATAAAAAAGATTCGATTTTAAGAGTATTTTTGGGTTGCGTATGATTCAAATGTAGGTAATTCTTGATTTTCACTCAAGAATATTTTTGGCTTTCTTTTTCCAGGTACAGTTTTGCCTCAAGTATAATTAAACGTAAATAGTTTTTAATTTTCACTTAAGGCATTATTGTTATTTGAATTTTTTTGCCTCCAATTTTAAAAGTGTATTTTTGGCTCGAGTATAATTAAATGGAGACACTTTTTTATTTTCACACAAGAATATTTTTGGCATTTTTTTCTAAGATGACTTTTTGCTCAGGAATATTTAAATTTAGATCATGTTTTATTTTCACTCAAGAATATTTTTGGCTTGTTTTTCATATATTCTTTGGCTGAAGTATCATTAAATGTGGTTACGTTTCTAATTTTTCCCTCAAGAATAATGTTGGCTTTATTTACATTTTTTTCCAAGTATATTTTTAGCTTGAGAGGGATAAAATGATACTTTTTGATTTCCACTTAAGTATGTTTTGGCTTCAGTTTTTTAAGGTGTATTTTTAAAAGTAGTCACCATGATTTTCAGTAGTTTTTGGCTTCCCTTTAAAAGCCCTTTTTGGCTTGAACATGATTTATGGAGATACTTTCAGATTCCTTTTATTATTTTGAGCGTTTTCTCGGCACTTGGAAAAACTGCAGTGCATTTTAGGATATGGCACGGCGTGAAGTCTACAATTTAGTGAAGAGAATCTGCCCTCGACTCAAAAGCAATTTCCCTGAGGCTGTCTTTTCCAGAATCAGAATGCAGGGGCAATTTCTTCAACAAAAGTAGTGAAATGTTTGATTGGGAAATGGTCTGAATTACAACTGAAATGACTGTTTCATTTTTGATGTGTGGAGACAGCACCCCACCACGTGCCAACAGTGATCTCACCAGCTGAACCCGCGCCAAAGTCATGTCTAAATGCCTGAATCTGATCAGATAAAGAAGACCGATTTGAGTATTTCTGCCTACTGAGTGAATGGAGACAAAGACAGAGAGATTATATCACAGTCATGCCCTTAGGCCAAGAAATACAGATCTTTAGATATGCAGTTTTATCTTTATGGTCTCTAAAAGTCAGAATTCACTTGACAGCAGTTAATAATATTCATTCATTCATTCATTTTCTGGAACCTCTTAATCCTTACTAGGGTCGTGGGTCCCCGGAGCCTATCCCGGGGTCAACGGGCGCGAGGCAGGGACTCACCCTGGGCGGGGCGCCAGCCCACCGCAGGGCACACACACACACATACACACACACACACACACACACACACACACACCATTCGCTCATACACTCCCACCTACGGTGAATTTAGAATCCCCAATTCACCTGACACGCATGTCTTTGGACTGTGGGAGACCCCAGAGACAACCCACACCACCACAACTCCACACACACACAGAAGACCAGGACCCAGGACCAAGACTCTGGAGGTGTGAGGCAACAGTGCTACCCACTGCGCCACTGTAGGGCCCATGCAGTTAATCATAATAATAATAATAATAATAATAATAAATGTAGGGGTTAGTTTGAAGGTGCCATTAAATGTTTTAGTCCAAATTGCTGGTCTTGTTAAAACCAATACCGCAGAGCAACCTTACATACACTCCTACCTTGCACACTCCTTTCACTCACTGACCACCTGCCTTATAGATCCACTGTACAGGTGTCAAAAGGGAGTCTTGAACCCAGAACTTGAGCGTTGTGGTTTTGGCAAAGTAAATTTATAGGAGCAATTTGGCTGACGATTGACTTCTAGTGTAAGTAAGCGCCATAAGCCTTGTAGCGCCATCGCTAAACTAAAGAAGCAGAATTTGGACTCCATCCATGACTTCATGTGGGGTAAGCTGTAAATTCTACTAATTTGATTTTTTGCCAAATTATTCCTTTAAGCCAACACTTGGATTTAGGGGCCCATATCACAGGAAGACTGGCTTTGTCTTACTTTTGAATTTAAATTTGATAAGATAAGATAAGATAAACCTTTATTAGTCCCACAAGTGGGAAATTTGCATTGTCACGGCAGAAAGTGGACA
>JBBPCZ010002412.1:0-15713 GCA_037974445.1 Brycinus macrolepidotus
TCTTTGAAAGTCCTTCAGGAAGCCTGGAGAACTGTTCCTCAAGACTACATTAAAAACACAAGAAAGTCTGGATCTTTAAAGTAATTTTTCTTTATATAAGCAAAATAATCTGCATTACTGTCTTGAAAGAAGGAGATCTTCCAATGAAACGAGGCTTTTAGAACATAAAATAACTTAAAATAAGTAAAAAATCAAAAGAATAATAAATGTAAACCACACCTTAATATTAAAAGAAGTTGAGAAATATGAGAAAAAAAATGAGAAATATTAGATGCACCATGGAAATTTACACCATGACTATTTTACTTGGCAATACACCATTTATTGCTGTGTACCTGTCAGGAACTAAAAGTAATTGAGTTTAAAATTAAAAATGTAAATATAAAGAATATGGAATAGAATATGGCATAGAATTATATTGAATTATATTGGTTAATCCAAACTTTTAGCCTGCAAAATCAGTACTTTTTATATTGGTCAGGCTCTACAAGTGATAACACCTGATACGGAATGTCTTGGAACATAAGGGGTGTAATTTAAAGGCCAGTTATGTGTTGTATATGCTTTGATATTAATCTTCTAATTAAAGCTTCTAATAGTTTTTAAAGTGTGATGTACTTAAAATAATAATGCAAACATAAAAAAAATAAATAATGAAAATATATTTACATATTTCTCTGATACGTTTCAGTATTCTTGTCAACATGTCCCTGAAAATCTAAAGCTCCAGTAGATAAACCTACAAGCTTCAGCTGAATCGAATCAATCAACATGCGGCATGAAGCTGTCATTAAATCTACATACGCGAGGACTACTAAATCTCACCGTGGACCTTCACGCTTCCTCTGTCAGAGCTCAAAAATAGACCACTCTTGACCCTTCGAGACGTCTTTGAAACCTTGCTTGAGTGCTCCAGCATCCATCGAGCCCAATCATCTTTTTATAGCCGTGCAGGTGGTCTCCAAGCAAAACAGTAATTTAAAGAGGCAGCTCGTCACCGGTAGAATACCTCAGACATGTCAGGAGCACTGCAGTAAATCAAGCAGTGCTTAAAATTCTCCACGACGGGGGTTTATCTACACTTTCTCTATGCAGGCCAACCGGTCAACAAAACCAGCAGCTTTGGAACCTTTTCTTCCCCTCAGTCACAAGAAAGCTCAGCTCGGTACCACAGTTCACTCTTTATACTGGTATTATACTGGTATTAAACTGCATGTCTCTGTTGTACACTCATTATAAGAAACCCAGTCTTTCTTCTTCCACTCACCGACCACTCTGTCAGATACACCTACATTGTACTGGCCGCAGTTTGAAAATAAGTGCAAAATACACTCCACACTTTTTAATGCACAATTACTATTTTTTGGCCAATAGTATCAGTTAATACTGATGACCATTGGTTTTTTTTTTCTTATCAGGAAATATACTGTTAATATCATTGTGAAAAATGACTTTTTTAGGCCTGTTTTGACATATACACCACAAATATCTTGGCATATGAAAACATCTTATGTATAGTAAATATATCTAATACGTCTTATTATGAGATTGTTTTAAGATTATTCAATTGATTTCTATATTCCCACATCCAACACACCAAAGAATTCAATGTCAAAAAACAAAATCACCCCCTAGTCCACAGCCAAACCCCCCTTTATCCAGTTCAGTTATCCTGGAGCTTCATTCAAGCAATTGTTTCATTTAATACGCAAAATTATCTGGACTTTATTACAAACCCTTACATTGTACTGCCAGATATTGGTCACTTTATTAGAAACACCTACATTGTACTCCCAGAAATTGAATGCTTTAGTAGAAACACCTACATTGTACTCCCACAATGGCCACTTTATTAGAAACACCTATTTTGCCACACAATGACAACTTTATTAGGAACCCCTACCATGTCCTCCCACTGTCTCTCACAGGCCACTTTATTAGAAATCTTACCTTACACTGCCACATGTCAGTCACTTTATTAGAAACACCTACACTGTACTGCCACACATCAGTCACTTTATTAGAAACACTTACATTGTACTGCCACACATTGTCCACTTTATTAGAAACATGTACATTGTACTGCCACATTGGCCACTTTATCAGAAGTACCTACTCTGTACTGCCACTCACTGGCCATTTTTTCAGAAACTTCTACATTGTACTCCCACAAATTGCCCATTTAATCAGAAACCCCTACATTGTACTGCCACACACCGGCCATTTTATCAGAAGCCCCTCCATTGTACTCCCTCATTGGCCACTTTATTAAAAACCCTTACATTGTACTGCCACATATTGTCCACTTTATTAGAAACACCTACACTGTCCTCCCACACATCAGTCACTTTATTAGAAACACCTACACTGTACTGCCACACACTGGCCAATTTATTAGAAACCCTGACCTTCTTCTTCCACTCACTGGCCACTTTATTAGAAACCTCTACCTGTTGAATTGATTAGACCCGTTCTATGCCCCATTGATCACTGATCCTTTTCCATTCAAGAGTGGTTAAATGACTGATGAAGGGCTAGAAGATGGCTAACACAAACATCAAAAGATGAGCTACAGTCTCTAACTGTACACCAGAAGAAGGATAAATTGGCATCAATTCCTCAAGGCAATAATTACATTATGCATGGCTACATATTTTATGCTTTTCTCAGATATTTATTGTATATCTTATTGTTAGGGGTTGCACTAAAGTCTTACCACATCTGAATACCACCAATATTGTTGTGCGGCAAAAAAGAATCTCGAATCTTGATATTCCTGCTTTATATCTGCCGAACAGGGGAGGTCTCAGGATGCTTAATTATTCATGTGCCAGATTTTCCAAGCCTCGCTGTCTGTGCCACGGGAGAGCAGGGCCGTATCATAAACCTTCAACAAAAGCAGATGCCTCAGCAACAAGGACCTGCAGCTTTTTCTCTTGCCAGAGAATTATTTCCTTATTTGTTTTAATGAGTGGTCTGTCTTTTTCCTTTGAGCCACAATCAGGAAGGATCAAAGAGTGAAATGATATTGTTATCATATTTATAATATTGATAACAGTAGCTTGAGGGGCTAGTAGCTTCAAGGTCAAAGGGAAGACAATGTTTCCCTCACCTGCCCTGCGATGGACAGGTGACCTGTTCAGGGTATTTCCGGGGTCTTTTGCCTGTTGAAAGCTAGGACAGACTCCAGCGAGTCTGGTTAAAGATAAGCAGCTCTGATTATGGATGGGTGGATGCATGGATGTTTCCCCTACCATTGAATAGTCCTTGTGTCTTATTCTTGGGGCAGAAATCTCAAACACCACTAGAGTTATCTTTCACAAACAAACAGAGATGCAATCTTGTTTCTACTTTTGAACTAAATTAAATTGTGTCCTTTTAGCACTGTCATCAGTGTCAACAGCACTGAATCCACTCGTGCATTGCTAGGGAGTGTTTTAGGCCTTTCAGTTTAACTTAAATATATGACAACAAATATAAATATACTCGAACTTCTGCCAGTTTCCTCCCTTTCAATGATGCACAAAAAAATAACTAGAGTGCTAACAGCTCCCCCATGTGGAAAATATGTCCAAACAGTGCCACAACAAAAACAGACATGTATGAAACACTGTGGTATACGATAGCTTTGCAGTCACCAAGAAATGACCCGGCAGATGAACGCACACACACAGTTATAGTAGCTGCCTACTATAACCAGAATCAGATTCAGAATTAGAAAACTTTATTGATCTTGCAGGAAATTTCTTACCCTACGACTGCACAGACAGAAAGACAAGTTGAATATATAATATAATATAAATTCAAAATAAAACTCTCCAGAAAATACCCTGACATAAGTAATGAATAAGCAGCGACATTAGTTGTGAATAAGTAGTGACATAAGTAGAGAATAAGCAGTGACATAGTGAATAAGTCGTGACATAAGTAGGGAATAAGCAGTGACATAGTGAATAAGTAGTGACATAAGTAGTGAATAAGTAGTGACACAAGTGACACAAGTAGGGAATAAGTAGTGATGTAAGTAGTAAAAGTGCTAGTAACATTCTATATACAAAAAATATGTGTGGAAAGGGAAAATTTGACTAGTTTTTCAAGAATTAGTGAGTATTTGATGAGGAATAAATTAGATACACTTAAAAAATACTCAACAGGTTGATCTATAATAGACATATTTGCTACCCGCAGACTTGCAGACCGAATCCCATGATGTTGCTTGTATCTAAAGAGACCCCTGCCTGCTCCGTGTTGCTGGATTGCTGAGTGAGGTGGAAGTCGGCCGGATCCTCAGTCGGGTCCCTCCCTAGCCTCCAATCATTAGAACTAGAGCACAGCCAGACAGCGCTGAGGAGATATTTGATGATCCCCCTTCCAGCAGCAGGAGATATATGTGTGTATGTCTATGTGTGTGTGTGCGTTCATCTGTGTGCTCAGCTGAATCAGCGCTTCTTTACCCGTCAAGCACAGCACACGTACACATATTGCTCGGATGCAGCGTCTTCGACATTGCGGTCACGTGCATGCGCCACACTGGCCCATGAAGAACTGCCTCAACCAGGGCCCTGGATCTGAATGTGGGACTCTAAAAAAGCTGCAGCTATCTCAAAAAAAGGCCAAAACACAAAAAACTCGAGACTGAGTGTGACTGGGGGACTGTAACACACATCATTATACCATGCAGCAGCAACCAGGGCACAACATGATGCATATTTATACTCCTCTCTCATACAGTAAGAAACAGAGTCAGTGGATAAGCGCGTTTATGTGCATTTGTTTCCTCGATTTATATACATGTGTTGTGTGTGTTGTGAAAGTGTTGTGTTGTGTATTGAGTATGTTGAGAAAGTTTTGGTGCCCTCAGTCACATGATGTGTTGTTGATTTCCTCAATTTATGCATATGTGTTCTACAAAAGTTTTGGCACCCTTGGTCACATGACATAGATTTTTTCAATTTATGTGTATCTGTTGTGCAAAAGTTATGGTCACATGATATGTTGTTGATTTTCTGTAAGAAAAATAAGAGACGCATCCTCCACTGACATGCACTCCTGCACATTTTAATACGCTTGGTTTTAAAATGTGTCTTTGGCGTCGGATCACAAGTGGACAATCAAGACGCGTCACCACTGATGACTGTGTCAGTCATGCGTCTCCAAGGTGCTGTCAATCCGATCAAGATGCAAACCAAGTGTAAACACAATCAATTACTGTTTATTTGATAACATTCACATATTAGATAAAAAAATGCAGAAAATGTATGTAGGTGTGTTCCCTGTGTATTTATATTCACCTAGAAAAGCAACATTATGTAATTTTGCATGAAACTTCACACACACACACCTATATATATATATATATATATATATATATGGAAAGAGAGTGTACATTAATTTCATTTAGTCTAATCATGACAATTTGAATTTTTTTACACAGTGTAAACAACAGCTGGTGTTTCCTAATTATGTAGAGAAAATAATATCAAAAATAATGGAGAAACGTGTTGAGGAATTCTTAAAATATAAAATAAAACATTTCAAAATGCCTTTTGTGAGCAGTTTGTCATATTTAACCCCACACTGTATAAGTTATTGTATATAAAACAATATTGTTTTTATGGCAAGTGATTCCAAGTCTTTGTAAATGCTTTGTTCAGTAAAGGCTGCCCATGGCTTGTTACTGTTTAATGAATTCAGTTTTATTGTTTTTTGGGGGTTTTCCCTGACTGATTAATTACTTTTCAAACTGTTTGACAGATTACTGGAACATTACCGTTTGCCAGCTTTGTTCATTGTAGGCTTTTCAGTGGAATAAGCTGCTCCAATGCAGACACATCCTATTAATGTTTCCAACGCAAGCATTTTTCCCATTTTTCATGAGATATTATGTTGATTTTTTTTGTGTGCGTGTGTGTGTGTGTGTGTGTGCATGCCGTTTCAGCATAAAATAGCATAAACAGTCAGTCAGTACAGGAAACAACAGATTATGTCTGAAAAATGCATAAGTGCAGGTAGGAAGGTAATGATTTATCTCAACGCGGCTCCATTAAATCAGCCTGGTTGGTGAAGCTGGAGAGCCGAACATCAGCAAAAACAGCGCTCGTCACAAAGGAACAGGCACCGTTTTGTTTGGAAGCCATTCTGTGGCACTTTATCGCTTGGCATAAAAAAAATGCTTCAAACAGCAGGCTTATGGGACATGCCAGGCTGAAGAAAAATGTCAAAACGCCTGTCAGGATTTTACATAATATTGTGTTTCTACGCCAGTGGCTTCCGGTCCAGGTCCTGGAGAACCACTGCCCTGCAGGCTGAAGATGCTCTCCATGCCCAGTTTACCCAGGAATTCTTAAAGGTTTGGCATGAAACAGTTCATTGTAGAAACTCTGATTACTTTACAGTGGTGGTGAATGGAACCAGACGTCTCAAGCCATTTTATTCATTAAGTTGATGATAATAAAATAGTAGAAAATCTGAACTAAATCAGTTTTATTTCTACCCCTCCAGCATAGATGAACTTTTAATAGAAATGTTTATGTATATAAGCATTTCTATAAAAAAGTTGATCATAACAGAAGTTAAAGTGCATACTATATATGTAAAAGTCTTGAGCCACCCCTATTTCTTCATGTTTTGCTGCCAGACTTTCTTGTATTTTTAATGATGGTAAAATAGTGGCAAATCTGAACAAAATCAGTTTTCTTTGAGGGACTATTTTGCCTCATGACAATATCCATGTAAGCCAAAAACCTTCTCAAAACTCTGGTAAAACAACATTCCATGCATCAGGCAGTGGATTCATAACCATTTCATGTAGTGACTTTCTGTGAGGGAGCTTCAGATGACTGGTTACATTCACCACCACTGTAAGCAATCATTAAAGTAGTTGTAACAGATATGCTGGGGGCATGGAAAACTCCAATGTGCGGGGAAGTGTTACCCCAGGACGAGACTGAGATCCACTGCCCTGTGCTAAGGACAGCTGGTACAGAGCAACCTTTTAATGGGGATGCTAAATTTTGTGTGCACACAAATATATGGACACACTTCATCGTCTTTAGTGTGTGAGATTGCTGCAGTAAAACACACTTTATATCACTCAAAGACTTCCAGTGTATCTATTTCACAGCACTGGCTGGTCTGATGCTACTGCCAGTAGTGCTAAAAAAGCTAACTGCAGCCAGCGAAATGGCCCTTGTGAGGATTTTAGCTAATATTGCGCTGTACATCAAACACATCTGGTCTGGTGACTACTAACTTTTAATATAGACACTAAATTTTCAAGGGGTGCTGTGTACACACACATAAAATCACACTGCACTGTTTTCAGTACTGGGAATTAGAATTATAAAACAGCACTTGCTACCCCAAAAGCTAACCCCACTACCTATGAAAAGATATGCTCTTTCATATACAGCTTTTAATATGAAACTTTTAATATGGTCTAGTTCTTTTAACATAGTAGAGTGACTTTTGTCTACTGCAGAGTGTCTCCAATGCCCAGAAAAGTATGACTTAAAGCATCCTGGACATCTGTTTCACAGTATGCTAGCACTCGTCAGCTGTAATACTAATGCTAGCAGCCTGTAAAAATGGTCCTCTTCAAGGTTTTGCGTGATTTTATGCTATACATCAAGCATTTATACAAAAAGTTGATCATAATCGAAGTTATAAATATACAGTACTGTGCAAAAGCCTTGAACCACCCCTCATTTCTTCATATTTTGTTTCCAAAGATCCATGCTTTCTTATAATTTTTATGTCTTGAGGAACAGTTCTCCAGGCTTCCTGAAGGACTTTCAAAGACTCTCATTTTCACTCAAGTCCCTGAACCTGACCAGTTTCAGAGGAATGTTTTTTGTTGGTTAAGCCACACAGTGGCCTACATATGAATCATTCAAGCAGAACAAAGACCATCTAACATAAGGCCTGAACCTGTAAAGAAACAGGTGCAGATGATTCCAGATGATCAGGCGGTGATCAGTATACTGGTGGTGCTGAATGCTGAGTGGTTGGAACTTCTTTATCTAGGCACCTTTTGCAGACTGTCGCAGTAAAACATTTGTTCCCAATTCTTTTAGTTAATCTACTCAACATGCCAGTTTTGTAGGAAGAAAATAGTATTTTTGCACCAACAAGGTGATTCAAAGCAAAACATAAACAAATGAGGGGTGGCTCAAGACTCACAGTATGTATACATATATATGTGTGTGTGTGTGTGTGTGTGTGTAGTCATTTTGCCCTCTGTTGCGTGTGAAATTGGCATGTTAAAGCCGGTTTCAGTTCTATAGGTCTGTTTCACATGACGTGACACTAAAGCAAAATTTGACCTGGTTTATTTATTATGACTCCGTTCTGTTTCTCAGGACACTAGCGGTGATCACTCTGACGCTAATGCTAGCAGCGCCTGGCTGCGGCCTATAAAACGACACTTGGCTGGCGGAGGCTCCTCGTATCTTGCTTGTAAAGGGGTGAGGAAAAATAGAGAGAGAGAGAGAGGTGGAAGGACTTGGCGCACTGACATTGGCTCAGACGACGTTAATAAAATGCTAAGCGAGCGTGTCTATCGGCGGGTCCGTAATATCCCATAAATAATCAATCACACCTAATCCTGATATAATAGTCTCTCGGTGTGTCAGACTCCCCCCAGGGCCCACTCTCAGTGTCATGATATAAAAAAAAAACAGAAAAGGAACAAAAATGTCTTTTCGAGCAGGAGCGGTGCACTCTGCGCATCAGCCCTCGCTGCAGCAACGCCGTATTCCCTCGGTTCTGACTGAGGCTGAGGAACTCTCAGGGGGGTTATGCACTATTAGAGGCTCTCTCTCCATGCTTTTAGCCCACCACTTCTCCTAGCTCCCTCTATCTTCTTTTTCCTCCACCCCCAGTCCCTCTGCAAAAGGGGGCAAGAGGAGAGGCCTCTGCAGTTTCTCTCCTCTAATAGGTCCTTCCTGGCCTCCTGTTCCACAGTCAGAGGAAGTGACAGGATTAAAGAACGACTGGTCTTCTATTCAGAGGCAGCGGCCGAGAACGCGGGAAACAGCGGCGGGTAATTATGGGTAAATCGAGCGCACCAGTTGCCACCGCAGCAAAACCCAGAACAACCTCACCTCGCCAGTCTCTGAGGGTCCGGGGCCTGTTTTTAAAATGTGCATATCTCTCTCACCCTCTCCCTCTCTTGCTTTCTCTCTCTCTCTCACCCTCACACACATGCTCACTCTCTCACTCTCTTTCTCTCTTGCTCTCTCTCTGTTTTTTTCAGTGTTTTTGTGTCTCTCCTTATCTCTCTCTCCCTCTCTGTTTCTCAATCATCTCTCTTTATCTTTCTCTCTCTCTTTCTTGCTATCTCTGTGTTTTTCAGTCTCTTTATCTCTCTCCTCATCTCTATTTCATCCTCATGTCTCTTCTTCTTAATCTATCCCTCTTTATCTCTCTCTTTCTGTCTCTCTCTCTCTCTCTCCCCTCTCGGCTGATGCTGCAGTTTAGTTGCAAAACACGGCGACATGTTTTTTTATTTTTATTTTTTTTGGTTGTTTCCAGTAGGGTCTCAGTCTCTTCTCCACTTTGAAGCCTCATGCTTTGCCGAGCAAAGTTGGAGCACAATGGAAAGAGAGATGAAGGGCTTATCCGTCCGGCAGATAGAGAGGAAATATTAACCGGAGTCGAGCGAATGAGTGTAAAGAGAGAGATAACGGCAACACAATGCGGTTCCTCGGCACGCAGCATTTTCATGACCATTCATAATTCGAAGATATATTTATTGGGTGCTTAACTGTAGACCGTCTGCGCTTAAAACGGAGAGAGAGAGAATACAGCCTTACGCTGCTGTTTGGGGGGGGGGGGGGTTGGAGGAGAAAAAGGGGAAAACAGGATTGGCTCTGGGATTCAGGCAAACAAAAACAGCCTCGTATTCATCAGCACTTTTATCTGCTCTATTCCCCGGAGTCGCTTTGGAGTTTGGCTCTGCGGCGAACGCTGATCTAGATACTGCGACTCGAGAGGTAACGATTCACAGGCACCAACATTCAGTTCGATACAGCGGTGTCATGGTTACGATACATTTCTTTAACCAGCCAAAATAAGGAGTGGTTGAGAATTTTTCTTATTTTGCATTTTTTCCATTTGTGTATCATTTGTTTATTTATTAATTTATATATTTATTTGTTTATTATCGCTTGATTGGTTTATTGAACTACTGATGAGATGATTTTAATCATCTTTTTTTCTTTTTTTTTAACTGGTGGCTTTATTCATCAAAACTGACTTGATTACTTGATTGAATGTTTGAATGTGAAGATGAGTAGGTACTAACATTCTCTATTACTTCAATAGAAATTGATTGTATTTTGATTATTGTTGGAATTTTTTTAGAAATACTATTTATAAAAATAAAACCAATACAAATACACTCTCTAAATATATATAATGAATGACCTGCAATGGACTGGCGACCTGTCCAGTGTTCCAAACACCACCCGACACACACACACACACACACACACACACACACACACACACACATCTTGGTTAAACATAAGCAGCTCAGAAAATGCATGTGGATGGATGGATGGATGGATGTATAAATGGATGGATGGATGGATGGATGAATGGATGGATGGATGGATGGATGGATGGATGGATGAATGAATGAGAACAACACAAATGCATATAGAAGGGTGCGTCCATCAGACTCTTGCTGCAAAGATTATCTGAAATCTCTGAATATGAATTACTTTGATGCAAAAATCACTGTCAACTCACTCATTTTTTTAAATAGATTAATTATGAAGACCTAATCCATTTATTACAACAACCCCACCCATCAAAAGTAATCAGAAATGTAAATCTGATCTTAGAGAGAAAAAGAGAGAGAGAGAGAGAGAGACAGAGAGACAGAGAGGAAGAGATAGACAAGAGAGGGAAAGGTAGAGAGACTAAGAGAGGGAGAGGTAGAGAGACTAAGAGAGAAAGAGAGTGAGAAGAAAGAGAGAGGAGAAAGAGAGAGTGAGAGAGAGAGAGAGAGAGAAAGAGAGAGAGAGAGAGAAAGGAGAAAGAGAGCGAGAGACTAATGCGAAGAGCTGGAGGTTGTTTCTGTGGAGAGGCTCCTTCAGGCTGCCACATTATGCTGAGTCACGCTTGTTCCCTCCACTACATTAAACATTTCTCTCCATCCAGCCCGGCGTCTCCGAACACAGCCAGAGAAGAATAACGGAGCGGAGTGCTCTCCGGACGAGTCTCAACTCCACTCATAACAAGTCGTTTTGTATGCAGGTACAGGCCTCGTCCAATTAAAAGCCAATTACCTCGGCCTGTGTTCCATACGGAGCGAAGGACGTTCAGCAAAAGGACTCAAAAAAAAGTTGTGCTGTCGGATTTTCCCAGATAGCTGAAAACGCATGACTTTTTTTTTTTTTGCTCTCAGGTTGATCAATAAAGCGCTTATGATGCTTAAAAGAGAAGCTGTGGGCGCTTAGCTTTAAACATCAAGAGGGACGAACAAGGTACATAAAGCCCCACTGTTTCGTGCTACATGTGCGGAATTCTTGATCCCTCAAGCCTTCCGCTTCTCACCTCACCGAGGAGCACGAGATCGTCCTTATCTGGAGACCAGTTTGTCTTTTATCTCTTCCTTTTTTAGGTGAAAAGGTGGAAAGTGTGGGCTTAGCTTGTTCTGAGACGAACGCAGAGATCAGGCGGGGAGGGCTAACGCGCTAATGCAGCCTTAGCATGCTATCAGAATGATCAAGTAGGAGTTTCTGACCCAGGAATTGACAACAGGCCTCAACAGGTTATTACAATATTTCAGGCAGATACGTTTCTTTATTTCAACAAAAAGTGCCTCAAACAAGCAAAATTATCTGCTGGAAAATTAAGATACTTTCAACAGATAAACTAACAGTAAATGAGACGAAACAGAAATAATTACACATTGCCACAAATTTTGCCTCCAAAATCTTATTCACAGAAGCAAATCAGAGTCCTGCAGTGACCAAATCATCACTCAGTGTTCACGAAGCACAGCACCTGTGGGTTTCAGTGCTTTGCTAACATTAGTATAATTAATAATCTATGCTAATCTAAATTAGCATCAATACTTTGGCCCATGTATCAATAATAGTTTATGTTATCATATTATATTATGTAAAGTACTTGTATCGTTGCCTTTAAAGTTGGACATACTTATTTAAACTCTAAAACAATTTGTAACCCCTGAGCTTTTGGCTTTTTCCTGATTTTAAACCATTTCTATCATATTGGACAAAATAACAGATGGTGCTAACTTTTTTAAAGTTGAACACAGGAACTTCACTTTAAGAGGACCATCTAAAGAACTTGTACCACATTTCAATCCAAATATCAAAGTCAATGAGATTCTTATCTGCATGTCGTTTCCAGCAGACGCCAACAGTATTTACAATAACAGTAAATAAGGGCAGCACAGCAGCAAACAAACACCACAGCAGCAATTAAATACATTAAGCACATGGTACACAGTCTGCTTTTTGCTCTTTAGATCCTCTGTATCCTTTTACATCCTCATATTTACGGACCAGTTGAGGTCATGACTCAAAGAGAGTGGTATAGGGCTCTACTGCAGCCGGTTAATAGCTAAATCAGCAGACAGAACTCAAATATAGCTTAAAGAAAGTGCAGAAGCTACGTCACCCTCTGAGGGTTAATGATCTGGGTCTAGATATAAAATTGTTCGAATAGTTAAAAAGTAAATAAATAAACAAACAAAAATTTGAATAGCAAAATTAAGTAAAATGCCCATACCTACTAAGCAGTCCTAATACTTAAAGTTCTATTACTATTATTATTATTATTATTATTATTATAATTATTACTAGAGATCTGAAGGCTGGCATGCTTTCTGGGCCTCCATTTTTCAGCCGTCTGGCAGGTGCTGGTGGCTTCACTTGGAGAGGAGAGGGAGTGGGGTGGGGTGAGACAGAGCCAGCTGGCAGGATCCCCCCATTTCCAACTCCCGCACCTACAGGTTGCCTTTGTTTATTAATAATCCGACCAGCCTCGACAGGCAACGGCGATGGCAAAGCAGCTGGTGGCCCTCGTTCCTTCTATCAGAGGGACCGGAGGAGATCTCCTCTAATTGGGAACAGCCAGACAGGCAGAGCCTAAACTTATAATCAGGCAAAAAAAAGGTGTCATTGCACGGAAATCAGTACTGAAATGAAAGAAAAGAAAATAAAGAAAGAAAGAAAGAAAGAATCTTTACAGGATGAACACAGGAATTAGAAGCTAAATGCTAATGACTAAAACACAAAAGTAGATTACTTTGTTCATTAATGTACATAGAAGTAAATACTCAGGTAAATCCAACTACTTGGGAGTGAGTAAATGGAAGTAGTCGAGTACTAAATACAGAAGTATTTAAAGACCATTTACCATTACTGAATTCACATTTTTATAGTAAAAATAGTAGTACTCTAAAAGTAGTACTCTAAAAGTAATACTCTAAAAGTAGTACTCTAAAGTACTAAAGTATAGATTGGATTATTTTCACATGGAGGAGTGGGTTAAGTGAATTTGACCCATAAAAATTTTAAACGCTACATATTTGGCCACTTGCAAGTGAACATTTAACTCTTCAGCACACAGTGTCACATGGTTGCACCACATGACTACTTTCCATCAAAGTGTGGCGTCACACAAGTATGTTTTGGAACATTCAGCAATGAACATTTTAATGTGTCCTAACTGCTGACATCACAAGAGGTTTAATATTACAGCTGATCCACTGCCATTTTTACACTCAAAGTTTTATATTTACACTTTTTTTCACAGTCGATCCATAACTAAATCACACTGAACTCAGGCTGCGTCCAAACAGCGGACGCACCAACTGACAGATGGAGTGAGTACTGTGCAGGACACTCAAGGGCACAGCACACACAAACAAGAAGTACACACTCGCTGTTTGACACTGTAAAACAAATCTTGTCATTTTGTGCAACTACTGTGCCGCCTGACACGTGTCAAAGCAACACCAGCAAATCACACTGCCAAGCTGTTGTTTTGGTCACACACCTTTATAAACCTTTATTGAGTATTTTTGTCTCCCTCCATAACCAACTATTATGGACCTGTAACCATAGCAACCACAGCTTGTATTGTTGGACACCAGCATTGAGATGAACACCAGCACTGATTAGGAGATATTTAGCTGCTCTGTAGTCAGGTGGCGTAACTGAAGCGAATACAAGAACAGTTCACAACATGTAACGGGTTGTTGCATTTTAGTTTGGAGTGCTGGCACATGAGCAAAAAAAAAAAAAACATACAGCAATTGATAGAACTGTTTAAAGAACTCCCTGCTGAAGGGTTAAATGAGGGTTAAATTTTGTTAACCCTCACCATCTACACCTAATATGTAGTATCTGGTCTGGTCCTACCTATCAGCTCCACATTGTCCAACCTTGGTTACCTTTATTACCATTGTGATGAATTACCTCCACACCTGAAGCCAGGAGGTCCATCTGGAGGGCTTCAGTCCAGCACAGCTTGGTGATTTTCCTGCTCAAACACACCTGATTAAACTCAGCAGCTAATGACCAGTTTAGTAGGTGTGTTTGAGCAGGAAAATGACCAAACTGCACCAGACTAAGGCCTTCCAGAAGCTCTGGTCAAAACAGCCGGGGGTAGCCTCCGGGTAGCCTTTCACGGGGGCCCTTTAATTACATAATTTTATGAATTATTGAGGTTAATCACCGCAAATGACCACGGCTTTTAATAATTTATGAATATCAAATGAAACAGTCGCCGAGCCGGGGGTAACATGCCTCTCTCTCTCTCTCTCTCTCTCTCTCTCTCCCCCGCTCTCTCTCTCTCTCTCCTCCCTCCCTCTTTCTCTCTCTTTCTCTCTCCCTCTCTCTCCCACTTTCTCTCTCTCTATGCCTTCCTTTCTTTTCTGACCCTTTTATTACATGTCTCTCCTTAGCTTCTATCACTTTTTCTTTTTACTCTCTCTCTCTCTCTCTCTCTCTCTCTCTCTCTCTCTCTCTCATCCTCAGTCAATACCGAGTGTAATCAAAAGTGATTATTTTTTCCATCGTGGTTGAGATTTACATAAAAGTGTCAGAAAGAGGAATCTGATTGGCAGAAACGTTATCTCCATATGCTTTAAAGGTCTGAAAGGTCAGTGTCGGATCAGCTGGGGAGATTGGAAAGAAAATCGAAAATAAGTTTTGATGATCTGTGGATTATCAGCTTATAAAATCTTAGCGGACCGATATCAAATCTGCCGGAGCAGAACAGCGTCACAGGGGTGGGCAGTGTGATGATATAATATAACAATTGCAATAAACTGTGATTTTCTGCGCATTGTGTGCGTCATTACCAACAGGGCCCATATCATTGATATGAAACAGTGTGTAAACATACAGTTGCATTTCTAACTGTTCATTCATAAGTTCACAAATGCAAATTAAGCTGCAAAAACAGCCTGATTTGAATTCATAGATATCACAAAAACAAACTGTCACAAAAACAAATGTATTGATATAAATATGTATATTTAGACACACACACAAACATATATGTGTGTGTGTGTGTGTGTGTGTGTGTGTCTGCGTGTGTCCTGTACAAAATCAGCCCTGGTCCAAAACAAGCACAAATCCACCAAATGCAAGCAAAGGTTTTGACTGTTGTTGCTGCATATATATATATATATATATATATATATATATATATACACACAC
>JBBPCZ010002435.1:0-15713 GCA_037974445.1 Brycinus macrolepidotus
ATCCTCCACATCCCTCACTTCTTCTCCTCTCTCCCCACATCCCTACCCCTCACTTCCACTCCTCTCTCATCCTCCACATCCCTCACTTCTTCTCCTCTCTCCCCACATCCCTACCCCTCACTTCCACTCCTCTCTCATCCTCCACGTCCCTCACTTTTTCTCCTCTCTCATCCTTCACATCCCACATTTCTTCTCCTCTCTCATCCTCCACATCCCTCAATTCCAGTCTCTCTATCTTCATCTATAAAACCTCACTTCCTCTCCCTTCCCCCACACTAGCTCTCTTTCTCTCTTTCCCCGTTTCTCTATATTTCTTTTCCCTATTTGTTTTTCTTCTCTATTCATCACTCTTTCTTGTTGTATCACACCCCCTCTCCCTCTCTCTCCATCTCTTTCTATTTTGCCCCCAAACCCTTTTTTTTTTTCATTGCATCTGCAGCAGGCCCTGGAGCTAGACCACTATTGGCTGATGATGATGTCATCTCTTCAGGATCTGTCTATTGCTATTGGCTGGCAGTGGAGACAGCGAGGGAGTGCTGATCTCTCACTTTCATTCATGCGGAGCTGGACTTCATGCTGACTGGGCGGGGCCAGGGTTTGATTGACAGCTGATAACCCCTATCAGACTGGGTCAGTGCAGTGCACTGTGGGTCTTTTTGGGGACAAAACAGTACAAGACTGAGACAATACATTGATATTACAGAGGGCATTCAAATAAAGCTGACTGGGGCATCATGGGAAAAAGGCAGGGAATGCAGTGTTTTCTGATGCTTAATGGGACACACACACATACACACACACACACACACACACACACACAAACTCATAATGAAGAGCAACATCCATGCCAACAATGAGACATCTGCAAAAACAGACGAAGCGTCAGAGATAATCATATACAATTTCACTGTCCCAGTATCCCACACCCCCAAACATATGCATACACACACACACACACACACACTCATACACACATACACACACACAGGCTAATCAGTGTTATACTGATGGGGGTTGGGATAAGGCTGGGGGGTGGGGTAGGGGGGCGTTGTCCTGGAGCATGAAGCTGTCGCCATGGTGACATGCACATGAGGTGCTCCCTGAGGAAGGGGTAAAGAGCTGAGTAAGGGGTGGGGGGTGGAGGGGGGGACATTCACACATTTACACTCACACACACACACTCTCGACGTACACACAGTTATCAAAGAGGGTGGGGTGTGTGTGTGTGAGTGTGTGTGTGTGTGCGTGCTTTGCTAGTATTAATCTCCCTGCTCACCATGTGTTAAAACATGCAAAGCTGGTAGTATCAGCCAACGATACCTCAGTGTGACGGGTGAAGTCATTCTCTCTCTCTCTCTCTCTCTCTCTCCCTCTCCCTCCGAGTCTGTCTTCACTTTTTCTTTCCCTATTTTTCTCTTTCTCCACCCTGCACATGATGTCATTGTTTTCTGTTGTTGCTACGGAGGCATCTGGATGTGTTTCCCTCCAACATCTCCAAAATCTCCCTCAAACCTCTCTGAGGACACACACCCACACACCCACGCATACACACACACACACACACATACACACACACACACATCCACAAACACACACACACATACACTCCATCCCCTCCTCCACTGATGCCTCCTATAGACCCCCCCACTCCCCACCCCCGTCCCCACAGATATAGGACAATGCCCATCCCCAGCCGAAAAAAACTGGGTTAATTCAATTTACTTTACAATGAAAACTAAAGATTACATGCTCCAAACAAACCCCGACAACTATTACTAATCCAATCTGCACAACTGTCTCAAAAAAAGATTAGCAGACCCAGGCTTGGCCTTTTTTTTTATCCTGCTGAAATTTCATATCGCGTATTATCTCTGAACGTGCACGAGGCACAGCTGAAAATTAATGTATTGCATATTTATCTCATTTAATCACTTTGTAATTTCAAGCCATTCGGGAGCTTCATGTTTTGTTGGAAACTGACAATAATCTCTGAAATCTCTGTTTATTATCACCATTAAAAAAAATCCAGCTATGATTGTGTTTTTGGCACTGAGACATTCTCCATTATTGACAGTAAATCGATGCTTTGGCACACGCCGGGCAGTGGGAGCCATAATAAATCAGGTTGACGCATGATGGGGGGGGTCTAGTGGGGGTCTTTGGTGATTCAAAGTCAAACAGGCCTCCAGCATTCAGTAAAATGTCATGGTGATGTGAAATACACATTCTTGAAGCTTGTACACACACATATACACACAATCACATTATTCACTGGCTGTAATCATATTGCACACTATGACTATTATATCTATGCCAGACCAGACTAATACCAACACATTTCATGAAAGCTGACATGGTAGATGGTCAGAGCTGAACCCTCATAGAATACCAAGTGGTTGTCGAGAACTTAAATACATGTCTGTTCGTTACTTGTTCATTTTTATTTATTAGACTCTTAATGTTTGTTGTATTTAGACTATGAAAAGTACTGTTACCACTCTGTTTTGTGTTTTTACAACAAAGAATAAAAGGGTTAAAATTTTTAAATACCCAATAGAAAATTATTCCACCAGGATTTATTTTTTCCATGGTAACTGTGTACATAAAGCCAATCTGATTTCATCCAATCACATTTTGATTTACAATGATTTAAAACACTCAAGACCTTCTGGAAGTTCTTGATACATCACAGACTGTGAACGTGAGCTGTAGTTTAACCAGCTGGTTTCAGTCAGTTGTTAGAAATGGAGAACAGCAGCTTTAGCTCCACGTCTGGGCTCTTTACTAAAAGAGTCACTGTAAAACTGCTACATACATAGTAAAGTATTTGTTAATTCCGGTTACATAATCAAATAGACATATGGAAAGTATTTTACAGGCTTCAAAAGTGAGTGTTTAATCTACAATGGGCAAATGAAGTGTTCATGATTATGCTATTGGCAATCCCATAGGTGCACTAGCAGTAATTAGCATTATCATGGACATGGTTTTTTCTCAAATTTTGACCACGTTTAGTCATTTAGTCTCTTTTTAGAGCTGTTTCATTTACACTTGGCCTTTATGTTATTAAGGAAAATGTATAACATTTAGATTTTCCTTTACAAAATAAAGGCCAAATGAGAACGAAGCAACTAAAAAGAGATATAGAGCCTTCAGCAGGTCTAAGCGCGTCTACATTTTTCCAGTAGCAGTCATGTGCAGTCATATAGCATATAAAATAATGATGCTATGAAAACCCACATGGCAAATTTCCTATTACAAAATAAAGGCCCTTCATGCAATGACAGATCTAAAAAAGAGAAGGACTCAGCAGGACAAAGGATGTCTACATACACAGCCATGTGCACTCCTCGTGCATTACTGCCTCTATGGAGCCTTTCTCCTGCTTCACTAATGGCTTTGAAGTTTCCTTTGTGACCAAAACAAAGGTTTAATAAAGCTGGCCCTCGCTGTCTTTAATGGATATAATATGGCACACTGTTTGTTGATGTTTCTTCTTCAGGTCCCTCTGAAGATACGGCTCTGCGGTAGAACATACATGCGTGTACATGAACACACACGGACGCACACAGCTCAGGGCTTATCAGAAGGATACAGGTACCTATTTCCTTATCGACCTCTGAGGTTCAGGCTGGACAATAAGGTCAAGTGGATCTACAATAAAGGCTCCTCTCCAGCCTGCAGTCAAGAGTCAGCCTCCGTCCTCTAGACTGTTAAGAGTTAAGTGGAAAACACAAGAGTTAAAGTGATAGTTCGGCAAAAAATGCACAATTTCTTCCTGAGCATCTTTTGCTGTTTTAGTTTTGCACTGAAGTTGCAAAACCAATGTTGCTAACGGATGGTTAACAATTTGCATTGTGCATACTGCAGGCCTACATCACCACACACTCACCCCAGACCAGGCTGAGCTGTGATTTACGCTGTGTAAATTGGATTTTTCACCCTAAATAGCACTTTAACTTTTACATTTTCAGCTTTAAGGGTGCCAAACGCTAGGCAATGCATTGCCTATGCACTGTTGTGATCAGTTCTGACACAGTAGAAGGTGGTCATGTCAATCTGCTGGTGACCTTTGCAGACGTGGGTGTGATTGTTTTGGAGCTGGGAGGATTGGAAGGCAGAGGAGAGGTGAGTGGGGTGGAGGAAAGAAAAAGGGAGGGGTGAAGGAGAAAAGCCGGACCAGAGATGAGCTGAAAGCCCCTCTCTCTCTCTCTCTGTCTGATCTCGCCGACTGTCTTAAAGAGACGAAAGCACAAAAGGCCTGTGGCGAGCATGCAGGCTCCAAATCTCCCCTGTGATCTCTGTTGGGAATATATCAAAAACAGCACCACCACCATCAGCCTCACCAATACCAGCACTGCCAACACCCATCCAAAACTCCACGTCTGAGACTCTGAAAATAGTTCCCCGACAGCTCCTGATATCATACGCATTACCAGACACCTTCATACACAAATTATTGCTCAGCCTATGCTTTTTTGGGGATGTGACCCTATTGCCTACAGTATACACATTTGCTTTGCATTTTGTTTTCTTATGGCTCGATATTAAAGTTGACAAAAGAAGAAAAAGTGTCAACAAAACTGATCATTTATATGTAGTTTATGGTTAGTTAAAGCTTATATTTGGGCCAGTGATAGTTATTTGGTGTATGAACAAATAACCTGTAAATGTTACATGTTGTGTAGTTATGACCCAATATTAAACAAAATTCAAGAGGAAGCTTATTGCGAGGTAAACTGATCTTATCACTTGTAGTCTAAGGCAAATACTTTTTTTGGACGTGAACTCACAACCTGCAGTGCAAATGTGTTCATATTATGTACCGTCTAGCTACAGCTCAGTGTGAAGGATTAACTATGTTTGAATATCTTATCATACAAACATAGTTCAGCCATGATCCAGCCAAAGCTTGTATTTTACAGCATTCTTTATCTAGTTATGGCTCAATATTTAAGAAGGCTAAAGGGGAATTTACAGGCCTTACCATTCATACGTAGCTGATGTTTTTTCTGGGTCATGAACTTATGACCCATAGTGCAAATGCATTCACATTAAATGTAGTGTAGTTAAGGATCGATTTTAAAGATGACTGTGAGGAAACAGCCTGGTATGTAGTAGTGAAACAGATAAAAGCAGCCAAACCAAATGATCAACTTCAGTTGCAAAAAAGCACGACAGACAGTTTCAATTTTTTTTTCCTCCTCCATTATAAAAGAAGGTTCGCCTCCCAAACGGCGCCAAAGACACAAATCAAAGCTTCATCTACGCTCTCGAATCCTCATTCTGCACGGCAAAGGCAAGGAGAGCAAACATAATTAGCTCAAGTGGTAAGCACAAAATGAATGAGTACTAATCCTAGCTCAGGGGTTTCTGAGCTTTACGCAGCGTTCATCAAACCAACAACACGACGACTCGCTGGGGAGCGAGGGAGGAACAGTAGAACGAATGGAGGGAGTTTTGGAGTGGGGTGGAGGGGAGGGGGTCCCGAAACCGCGTGGCGCTCATTAAGAGAAAAAACAGCCCTATGTAATTAGGTTAACCTCTCTCTCTCTCTCCTTGTCTCCTTCTCTCTCTCTCACTCTGTCTCCCTCTTGGTAACAGACAGATTTACTCTTGAACTTTTTTCTGTTAACAGCCGCTTAGCCGTCGCAGCCCCAGGGGGAAGTGACAGTGGCTCCAAAGAGGATTTAGAGAGGAGAGAAAGAAATGGAGAGAGAGAGGAAGAGAGAGAGAGAGAGAGAGAGAGAGAGAGAGAGAGGGAGAGAGAGAGAGAGAGACAGAGAGAGAGAGAGAGAGACAGAGACATGAACACTGGCGCAGAAAACACATGACACTAAAGGGATTACAACAATGTATGTCTGAATGGTGTTAATGTATTACCTGAAATGACTGAATAACTCAGACAAGGAAAGAGAGAGAAGGAGAGAGAGAGAGAGAGAGAGAGAGAGAGATGAAAGTAGAAGTTGGTCAGTTATACAGTACCAAGATAAGGAGGCAGCCATGCCAATCAAAGTTTCAGGGAAACCACAGCAGGGCACTGGTTCTAAGCTCCCTGTGTGAGTGGGGCTCATAACCCAGCAGAGAAAGGCCGGAGTGCATATGGCAGCAGGGTGGCAGGGGGAGTCAGAGAAAAGAGGGATTAAAACAGGATAGACACAAAGTGCAAGTGCAGAGCGGCAGATGGGGGATTTGGGGTTAAAGCAAACATACAGTGCAGTGGCCCAAAATTAATCACACACACTGCACCGTTCGCTTTTCTAATGAGGCACGCAGCAGCAAGCTCCCATATACACACACACACAACTCTTGAGATGTGCCTCTCACCATCAACTACCTGATTTACAAGTTTGAATTCAAATTCACGTGTTTTTTTTCTCTATTTAGTTTGATGTGGAAAGTAGCCTATGGGAAAGTAGGCCTGTTTATAATTATGAAGTAGTATTCATGGATTCAGGGATTTCCAGCCTCATGAATTGATTTTCATGATGAGAGTACATACACTGTTAAAATTTGGAAAATTGCAGGGAGTGAAACAGGCTTGTGTAGGGGGTGGGGGGGCTGCCACTTTGGCCTTTTTGGGAAGGTTAGTGCCCTCCATCTGCAAAAACTTTGGTTTCAGTTCGTTCCCCTCCCCAGGTCAATGAGATAACCCACTTTCCCACTGACAAAGTTGTGTCAATCACTGTCCACCCACACCTCCCACCCCCCACCATAATTTGAGCACCTGCTCCTCTAAAGGTTTCTGCAAGGCCCTGGTATAAGGTTAGAGATACCACTATTCTGTATTGATACAGATATCAAAACCTTACCAATCCAATATTTCTACTTAAAAAAAACTAAGCTTAAAATGCAGAATTATACAGCTACAACAGGACCACACAGTGTGAATTTCTTGCTAGATTTGTAACAGGATTGGAACGTACTCATTCTATTTCCTTTGATATTTGATGGTAATGCTAGTTAAAGCTAGTAATGCTAGAAGAGTCGCCCCCTTTCTAGGATTTGCCTGGATCCTCCTGGATTTTGATTGTCCAGAAAAACATGAATTCTGTTCACAGACAGAAAATACCCCAAAATCACTGTCATAGGCTCCTTTTCTCCATTGGTTCAGAATCCCCTCAACGTAGGGAATGGTTTTGGAAACCTGCTGGTCACGTTCTGGCACTTGGCAGCTCTGCCATGCAATAACTGAAGAGATTAGGTTCTGCAGCTGAACTGATATCTATCTTCCACCCAGCTAACACATCTTCATTCTAAAAACATTGCCCTGATCTCAGTCCTGGAGGCCTTCCCATCCGGTTTTCTGCTTTCTCTCCTCTTACACACCCACTTCTACCCAGGAATGGCTTGTTAACTAGCTGGCTAGTTGGGTCAGGTGTGTCCTAAGCTGGGAAAATACTAAAATATGCAGAACAGTGGGCCTCAAGGACCACCGTTTGAAACTACTGCCTTTATGTTCACTTTTGGCAGTGGATTAAGGTTAAGTCCCTGAATTTGAAAGTTCCCAGAATGTTTAAAATGTCTAGTTTTCATAAAGTGTCCAAAATGTTTTTCTTACGTTGGAGGAATCAACCCCCTCCCAAAAAGGTAAAAGACCATAAATCACTCATAAAACATTTTATATTGTGTTGAGAACATTTTAATCAAGGCCATGTAATGTTATTACAGTGTTCAAGTTACTTTCAGAATGTTAGCTCCTAACATTTAGAGACTCTTTTTGCCAAAGTTCTCTGAGTCACTTGGCTCAACACAACAAATCTGTTAGATTTTTTATAATCCAAGCATTTAGATCCAACAATATATAACAATAATACACCTAATCAGTGCTGAATCCATGGGGATCATTCATCACTATGGTATCAGCATCAGACATTGGCAGTTTGCTTCCAAGTGTGGCATTGCAGGTTAAACTGGGAATCAACAACAAACACAAACCCAAACAATCCCTCAAGCCCCGAAACTCTACAGCTGAGCCAAATCGGGGTTCCTAGCACCTAGAGACAGCTATACACAAAGAAAGACACTCTTCTGACTGTCTGGGCCAAAAGCCTATTACCAGACACCAGCTGAGTCTCCTGTCCCTGAGCTCAGGTGGCCACAATCACAATCACTACACACAACGCACGGATACATCATCACACATAGCACAAAGCCTCCTGTGGCAAAACACTGCTGTTGTAAATAGCGACACTCTGTTCTGAAGTGTACGTCTTTTTGTCATATGGGTGTCATGGTGTTATTATTTCGTGTCGATCAAGTCTACTATTTGTAGCGTGTATGCTAGCACAGTCTCAAACTTTTTGCACCGTGTAATACATACAGAATGTAGCTAACAAGTATTTTTGATCTTTAACCATGTTAGAAATACCAGCATAACTAGACACCAGCAGAACCAGTATATGTAGTGTTTTGGACCCTGCTATGCTGGTCATCAGTGTTCATCTACTGGTCACCAGCAAAACCAGCATATGTTAGGATTTGGACCCTGGAATGCTGGTCATCAGTGCTTGTTAGTGTGTCCCTGCTGACAAATCCAGCTCAGACCAGTATGATCACACTGGATGACCAGTGTACTAGGTCAACATATGGTACATATATATATATATATAGATATACACACACACTTACATACATGCTCTTTTTGGTACTAGGCCCCATCTGTATCCAACAGCTGCCCTATACACATCGGGATGGATTGAGTCATTTTGGCAAAAAATGGAGTGAGAAATGGTATCAATTTATAAGACTGAGAAAGCCAAGCTCAAAGGCCTGAACCCCCACACTTCTCAAGTGCTCTGGCAAAAACTAAACTGAACACTTGAGGGGTAAAGAGGGGGATCATTGTAACTCAATGTTGAGCACACAACCTTCTTAAATCTAAAACTGAAGTCATAGTTTGGACACAAAAAAATATTTTATACAGTGCTTATAAGTGTGTCCTGACAAATCCACCTCAGACCAGCATGGTCACACTGGATGACCAGTATACCAGGGTCCAAATCCCAACATATGCTGGTTTTCCTGCGGACCAGTAGACAAACAGATAATGCTGATGACCAGAAAACCCGGATCCAAATTCCAACATATGCTGGTTTTGCTGGTGACTAACAGACAAACACACAATGCTGATGACCAGTATACCAGCATCCAAAACCCAACATATGCTGGTTTTGCTGGTGACCAGTAAGCAAACAAACAATGCTGACAACCAGCATAGCAAGGTCCAAATGCCAGCATATGCTGGTTTTGCTGGTGTCCAGCTATACTGCTTTTTTCTAACAGTTATAAAAGAGCCCAATACTTGTCAGCTACATTCTTCTTGCAGCTCCACAACAAAAATACCAAACTTTAAACACACCAGAACTATTGCTTCCATTACATGTTAGCCACAATAACTTTGGACATATTGATAGTCTTGGCTAGCAATCAATCTTCTAATAAGGAGAAATTACGTAAATTTGATATTTCACTAAAATATTGCTTCCATTATTTGTTAGGTACATTAGTCTCATGTACTTCACTGCAAAGCAAACTTTGGGCACCAACCATGTCCCGGTTAAATGACCCCATTCGGGAAAAGGGGGGAAATTGTGTAAAGTTTTGGCCACACTATTGTTTTAAGACTGTTGTTCTCATCTCTGAGCAGACTTCGAAAAAATTGAGGCCAGAAAGACAACACCCAGTCTCAATTCTCCAGCATACTACTCAGATCTCTGGACGGTGGCTGATCGTATATCTGCCTGAGACAGAACACAGCAGGCTATTGAGCTCAGGGGCAGCAGCTGGGAAACAATATATCCTCCAGTTTGGATATAAAAAGCATGACCTCCAGCGCTGCATTAGATTCTCCTGTTTCTCTGAAGCCTCCAGCCCTGTTACAACCCACTACAAAACCACAGAATGACAACAGAGCCTACCGGCTCATCAAGCCTGCACACACACACACACACACACACACACACACTGTGAGATCATCCCCCAAGCTAGAGGGTGACACACTCACAAAAAAAGCACGTGAGCATGCATGCACATACCTATGGACAGGACATAACACAGACAAACACACCTTTTTCATTACAATGTGTGAAGCGATGTTGTAATGCAGTTCTACACAGGTAGCATCTATACCCTTCACACACACACACACACAAGCACACAGGTATACAGCCCACTGATGCATCCTGTATGTATTTTCACAGCAAAGCACCTGGAAACACACATGCGCACACACACCTGCACCTGCATGAAGGATCCCCTGTAGAAGCAGCACGCGGCTGCAGACAGAGCGCTCCAGAGGCTGCATCTCTCCGTCATCCTTCCTTCTCTTCCTCCTGTCTTCTTCCCTTCCACTTTCTCTCTCTCGAGTCCGCTAGAAGCACCGGGTCATGCCCCTCCTCGCTCTCATACACACACGCACACACACACACACGAGCGTGTGTGTGTGAGCACCAAGCCGGCAAACTGCTGCTACCGCTGCAGCCCGGAGATCAGTGCTATCACTGCTTCACTACTGCCAGTGTCATCTCTCTCTCTCCCTCTCTCTCTCTCTCTCCCTCTCTCTCTCTCACTCACTCCGGCACTTGCAATGCTTCACAGCGCTGGCAGGGATTACCTCATCGCTCTTGGATGAAAAGAGTGGGTGGGGGGAGGGAGAGAGAGAGAGAGAGAGAGAGAGAGAGATGCTTGCAGGCACTGAAACCCCACCCACTCGCTCCTCCAGGGTTCTAAACAATACTGGGCGATGGAGAATGAAAGGGAGAGAGAGAGAGAGAGTAAATGAGTATGAGTGGAGGTGGGGGCATGTGTCAGGTTGAGCAAGAGAGAGTTAATAAGAAAGGAGTAAAAAAAGATGAGAGAGATAGAGGGAGATAGCAGAAAAAAGTGAGTGAGTGGCAGAAAGAGAAAGAGGAGAGAAAATGAGTGAGAGAGTGAGTTACAGGGAGACAGACATAGAAGAGAGAAAGCAAGTGGTCGAGGGAGGGAGAGAGAGATGGAATTAAAGGGCGATGAAAAAGGGATGGGAGAGAGAATGAAAGAGGAGAAAGAGAAAAAGGGATGAGAGAGAAAGGAGATGGCAGAAAAAGAGAAACAGAAAGAGTGAGTTGTAGAGAGTAAGAGAGAGAGAAAGAGAGAGAGAGAGAGCTATGTGCATTCAGAACCTTCTCAAAGGAATTTTTCCCTTTTATTCCTTATTGAAAGGAAGCAAAGCAGGGTGGGCTTTGGGGGGGGTCGAAAGAAAAGACTTTTTACACACTCCCACACTGAAGCATTCACCCACACACACACTCCAACCTGGCCACATATAAACAGCAAGCACAAACACAAATACCCCCACACACCCATGTGTTTGTATGCAGTTTGCAGAGGAGTGTATGCTGTCAGCTGGGTGTGCACACACAGCTTTCATATAAAACTGTGTTTTCCAGGAACATGCAACAACCCTGGTAATGAGCTCCTGCAGTCTTCTCTCTCTCTCTCTCTCTCTCTATCTCTCTCTCTCTCTGGCTCTCTGTATATCTCTTTTTAACCTTCTACCTCTGTCTCACTCACCCACACCCCAAATATGTACCCCCCCCCCCCCACACACACACACACACACAAAACACTCAGCTTGTCTCGACAGCACCATGGCTCCGGGTGGGGCTTGCTCCCTTGGGAACGAAGAGAAATGACATCACACAGGACGCCGTGCCATGGCAACCGACTCACAGTCCTCAAAGCAGCATCCTTAAATACAAGCAATGATCTAAAACCAGACAGGCCGGCCACATGTGTGTGTTTATGGGTGTGTACATGTATAGCATATATCAAAGTTTCCAGACACCCCTTCAAATAAGCAGCTTCAGCTACATTTGGCTCATATCATCTCCATAGATAAGCATTGTTGATGGAATAGGAGGAGCAGCACATCAGTGTAAGGTCACCGTGCCCAGTGCTGGTTAGAGGAGTATACCACCCTTCCCTCCAAGTGGTGGAGCAGTGGAACTGGGTTTCCTGGAGTGATGGAGCTCCATCCAGTACCTCTGGATGAGTTGCAGTGAATACAAAAGTTGGCGTTTGTTATCCAGAACTTATTATCCAACATCAATAACTGACCTCAGTAACGCTCCAGTGGCTGAATGCAATCAAATCCTCACAGCAATTCTCCAACATCTAGTGCAAAATCCTCACAGAAGAACAGAACCTGTAACTGCTGGCAAAGGTCAGAACACTCCCTATTAATATCCTTGATTTTTGTCTCATGTTCCTAAAACTAAACTTCAGCTTCACAAATCTTCACAAATGCAACAAATGCAGCAACTTCATTGGCTGTTTATAGTGAGCAACCAATCAAGCAGATAATTTTTTTTTAAAGGGAAGAAAAATTCCACGTAAACATGCAAAAAGTAAAGAAATTATAACAGTAAAAAGCAAAGCTATATATACTGTATTGCAAAGCACTGACTGCTTTGTCTTCGTAGTATTTGTGTAGATGTCCTTTGAGTTGTGTCCTTTGCTAAAAAGTGATGTCCTCAATGTGATTGGCACCACAAACACCATGAAGAAAAAAAAGATGACCTGAAGGGTCCAAATTCATCAGTCTGTGATTGGTCAGAGGTTTGGCTAAAGTTACCTGGTTAAGCTAGAAATCCAGTTGTATGAGACAGGCCCCAGATGTCTACAAACTTTTGGACATATAAGGTCAGTTTACCAAACAGGGATTAAACCTTATATTATATAGTCTAGGACTAGGCTTACTCCTTGTCTGGGAAACCAACATATAGCGAGCATGCGTCTGCATGTGTGTTTGTGTGTGTGTGTGTGTGTTTATAATGAGCTAGCTAATCTGTTATGTGAATTAAACAGAACTAACATCATTTATTGAAAGCACACAACAGATGACTGAAGAGGAGATAATCGTTAGCTTTGATTTTCCTTCCACAAATGCAGGCAGAAGCGCACAAATGCTTTTGTGGGGTAGAGTATAATCCCATAAGCATGAGCACTGTGTAACATACTTATTTGTTAAAGACAAAAGCACAGCAGAAAGTCTACTACTCTACTACTTATTCTCTCTTGCAGCAAAGCGGTATAATGTACTGTAATCCTGTATAGTGTGTGTGTGTGTTTAGATCTTTGTGTGGACCAAATGCCCTCAGGGTGGTAGAATACATTTACATTTATGTATGTCTTACACTTCAATAATGTTACACATGTATGCAAAGTGTGGTGTGCTTGCCTAGTTAGAGAATTAAACCCTTGTCTCCAGAGAGCACAAGGAAAATGCTTTTTTAGACCTGCTCACTCATTCACTCACATTAAGCAGGATGACACTTCACCTCAAGGGGGCGCCATTAACAGTACAATTGCATTTGATGCTTCATAATAACTTTGCAGCAGTGATACTGTTAATATATCAGTAATATATAAATCGGTTGATGCAACTTGCAACGACAAAAATACATGCTTGTGTGTGTTATATGATGCGTGTGAGGATGTAGCCGAGAAAGAATGCATGTTCATTTCACCTGTATGCCTTATCATCCTTCTTTTCTTCTCTCTCTCGCCTCTCCTGAGCATCTCACACTCTCCTGGCCTACTTCTCCACCTTCTGCTTGTTCTCTCACTCTCTTTACCTCTCTCTCTCTCTTCACGCTCTCTCTCTAACTCCGCAACTGTGTTGATCACGACTCTACCCCCAACTGTCCTGCACCCCCTCCCTTTCCCCATCTCTCTCTCTCTCTCTCTCCATGTTAAACTTTAATTACTCAGTCTGTGTGTTGCAAGCATAGTAAATTCTCCTCTCTCCCGTATAGCCTACAGGGTCCAGCAGCCTCTCCTTCACTTTCCTTTATTAACATTAATTAGCCATGAACCCCACTGGAATTATGGGTAATATAGTCTTTTTCTTTTTCAGAGTTTGCCCTTGGAACAAACTGAGGGATCATTAATCATGCGTTGAGTGTCTCACTTCAATCTAAATCTAAATCTAAATCTATTTATAAAAGTGGACAGGCTTCAGCATGGACACTGCTACACTCTTTAGCTGTGTGATGCACTTTTGTCCATTCGCATAGAAAACAATGTGCCCTACAGTGTCAGAAACCTTATAAGCTTTTCCATTAGAGATACTGAACAACTGGACACAGGTAGAAGCAAGTGTATGGTGATTTAAGCATGATGTTCGTGCAATGCTAATTGGTGGGCATAGGCATCCATTACTTGCTAGCTACATTAGCCTCTTTAGAGTAAGGAGGAGATTTAAATTTGATTTTTGGGCAATACTCTCTTCTCTCCCTTACAGGGTCCAGTCACCTCTCATTCCTTCATTAATACTAATTAGCCATAACCCCCCTGCAGGAATTCTGGGTACTGTAGTTTTCATGGCAGTATGGCTATGGCCCAAGTCCAGGACTGATTTGCTGAGTGCGCACTGAGTGTCTCTCTCCAGTCTCTTGGTTTTGATCTGTTAGAGTAATACAAGACTATGAGAGGCATGTTAGCGAGTGCTGCCAATTCGATTTACAGGCCTGATCAATGCAGCACTGTGTAGTGATTGGATTTGGGGTGATAATCAGCACCGCTGTATATATTACCATACTGACGAAAAGAAGCTGAGGAAGAAGAACGAGCTGGCCTGGTGTCATGGGGTCACTTAGAGGGGTTCCACTAAAGTTAAAATGCTTTTACAGTGGCAGTGAAACTTTATGGCAAAAGGGTTTTCATAAATCACACTGTCCTGGCTGCATTTAGGGAGGCGCTGGATGTTGTGGGAGGATAAATAGGCAGACAGAGCTCCTAAACGGGCCTTTGGTGATTTGCTGCAAACGTGGCTCTCCCGCTGATTGTCGTCTGAATGTTTGGCTCCTTTGGACAGACCTAATAAGGATTTTTTTCACCCATACCATCCTTATACTCTCTTAGGTACAAAACGTTACATTGTGGGTACAAATGCTGTCACATGGGTTTTTACAATCAGTTAGGGAACATAATTAAACCACATTCTGTTCCAATTTTTGTTTTTTTTTGCTTTTTTTTCAGTCTACTGATATGCTGAGCCGCTTCAAACGATACCGCCCCTCCGTGGTTGTCAGATGCCCCACTCATGATATAGTTCTGGCATCCGGCCTGGGAGGGAGAGGCGAGAAAGAGGGTATGCTTCTGCACCCAGCTGGATCTAAGTCACCTCTAAGTCACATCTGTTTGTGTGTGTGTGTGTGTGTGTGTGTGTGAGGGTGGGTGAGTGAGTGCATGTATTGCTGGACAATTACCAGGCTGTGTGCCAGACACAAGTTAATTATCGTAAATTAACGCATAAACTCACCCCTCCCACTCACACCATTACCTCATTGTCTCCTCCACCCATTAATTTCTCTTTGCTTTATCCCCGACTCTATTCTCCGCCCCTTCCAGCACCAGTCCCATTAAAAACCAACCACTTTAACCTGTTTCGGACTCTATAACAATTGTTTTAAAAAAATCATATTTACTCAGTTTTTCCCTGACCCCAAATATGATGGAATGTATATATATATATATATATATATATATATATATATATACTATATGGACAAAAAGTTTTGGGGTACACCTGTTTTTCAGTTTTTGGGCTAGGCCCCACACTTCCAGTGAAGGGCAATCTTAATTCTTTATCATACCAAGACATTTTGGACAACGCCATGCTTCCAACTTTGTGGACACAGTTTGGGGAGGAACCTTTTCTATTCCAG
>JBBPCZ010002463.1:0-15710 GCA_037974445.1 Brycinus macrolepidotus
AGTTATACTGAGTGATGGGGGAGAGGGAGGACCACCCTACCCACCCAGAGAGAGAGAGGACAGTTATAATGAGTGATAGGGGAGAGGGAGGACCACCCTACCCACCCAGAGAGAGCTAGGACAGGGAATCAAACTTATGATCTCCTGACAATGGAGACAATACTTTGACACTTGATGTTTAGACCACTCAGGAGCCCAAAATCTGTCGTCCTCTACTCACACACACACACACACACACACACACACACACACACACACACAGACACACACACACACACATACACGTGTGGTGGGAACTGAGAGTCCAGCACCTGCCCTTTCCTCACACCTTCTCCATCTAATGAACATCAACTAATGAAGAATCACAGCATGGTATTATTAACGAGAACCAGAACAGTGACCTCTAAGGGTTAAACCCAAGCCCAAGGAATAGAACTACTCTGCTCTTTGTCTCACACACAAATTACACACACCATCTTCTACAGAAATCGATAGAAAGCTCAAAAATTCCTTTATTTTCTGTCTTGTTGCCCTCCAGAGCCTTTTCAGCCAGTCAGCAAAAATGCTCCTTCAGAGATGGATACAGTTCCACCTAACTGGACCTGCGAACAGTCATTGACTGGACCAAGAGTGAATCAAATACCCAATCTAGCTGCAAGTACAGTACTGGTAAAAAATACTGCCAATAGTTATTATTTTATATATAGTTAGAAATATGGTAAAGTAGACCTGAGTTCATATTCACTGTAGTTCAAAAATGTAGTATATGTAAAATGTAAAATAATTTGATATTATTTGATAGAATGATATTTATATAGTATTATAACATATGTCAATATTTGTGGTTTTATTAATCAAAAATGCATTCGTTGCGGATTTAAAGTGCATAAACTTAAAAGGGTATTGTAGATATTTAATGAAATATTTGAAATATTAAGTTAATCAACAGATGAAATCTACAGATTAAGTTTAACAGATTAAACTTCTTTCTAGATATTAATTTTATTAGAACCTCATTCCAGATATTAATTTTATTAGAAGCTCATTCTAGATATAAATTTCATCAGAACTTCACTGTAGATGTTAATTTTATTAAAACCTCATTCTAGATGTTTATATTGTCAGAACTACATTTTGGATATTAATTTCATTTGATCTTCATTCTAGATATTAATTTAATTAGAACACTCTCTGGGTGTTTCACTTTAAATATTCATTTTATTAGTGCTTTATTTTGAATATTCTACAGTTTTCTAGGTTGTTTCAGATTCTGCATATAATATGTCATACATTTTTCGAAGTTTCTATTTTTAAAATTTATTTATTAATGTATTATACTGAATATATGAAATCAGAAAAGTTGCAAAAGCTTATAATCTTTTTGAAATATTTATCTGTAACTATACATACTAAAAACATAATTTTTATCCTGAAACTACAGATTTTAAATCTTATTTTACACCTGTGTATAATCTTTGTCTATTATATCCAGTGTGTACGGAGCTCTGGTGCAGGTGATCATGTCCTTGGGTGGAGTGAAGTGAAGTGAAGCTCTCAGATGAAAGACCATGGCCTTGAATCTCTTTGTTCAAAAAAAGAAAAGAAAAAAGAAAGAAGTGATGGAGGTATGAAAGGAGGCATTGTGGGAATGTGTGTTCATCTTGAGAACATGTGGCTCAGTCTTTAATTATTGAATATTGAGTTACTACAAGGCCTCATTTCTGTGTGTGTGTGTGCTGATCTTGGCCTTGATGAATACAGGCCTTCTCATTTTCCTGTCATTTCAATGCCAGGTGTGCACACACATACACACACACGCACACACACACACACCGTTGTTCATTCCCAAAATACTCTCACACTTGTACATGCAGCACTGATCTCAATGCTTATTTAATTTTTAATATTTCATATTTCATCCTTAGTATTTAATATTTTATAATAAGGAATGACTCAGTGACTGAAGAGTTAAACAATTCAGATCTTTTCTCCTACATTCTTCAGAATATGTCCTTCATAACCATCCTAAGCAGCTTCACACGCTCATTACATTCTCTCAAGCAACTTTAGGAGGAGCCACCTGAGATGTTTTTCCAACTGGATGGAGACAATACACACTTTACGCACACGTTACACACATTACACACATCAACACATGTGGTGACCTTGTTCAGCTACTTAAAATTACTTTTCATGGGGGAATTTCTTCTTTACTGGTTATGAGTCGAATTGGATTAGCTAGATATATATATATATATGTATATATAGTGTGTGTGTTTGTGTATATACTGACCTGAAACATTTGATTTATTAATTAATAACTATTTACTCTTTATATGTGTTTTTAGTATTGGATGTGTTTAGTTTTATACATGTGTGTGCATTCAGGTCACATGTAGTATATATACTACTTGTAGATTATTCAGCAGATGCAGTAGATTATTTAGTTTAGTTTATGTGTGTGTGTGTGTGTGTGTGTGTGTGTGTGTGTATTCAGCTGTATATCATCAGAAAAAGTTTATATTTAAAGTATCTAAAAACATTTCACGTTCGTATTTCAAAAGCAGTGATTGAAGTATAGCTTGACCAAAAATGTTTGTAATTCAATTTATTGTCGTTTTTGATTTATGAATTAAAAATAATTATGGTATTATTGTGAATTTAGGAGTTTGGATCCTAAAGGTTTGTGCCCACAATCCTTCCCCATGCCCCCCACCCCCCCACCCCCCATCCTGTTCACCCCACTGAGGGCTCCGGAAGCTGAAGTTGGGCGGTTCCGCATTAACTCTGATTGGTTTTATGACCTGGACGGCTGGTGGAGTCTCTTCAGTGTTAATTAAATTGGGCGCGCTGCTAAAAACAGTCCGTTTTAAAGCTGATAGGAAAATGGACCCCTAATTATCCACTTCAATTAGCGGCGGCGGGGCGAAAGCTCATGGAGCTGATTATAAATGCCGTTCTCTGACTCCAGTGTTGCGGAAGTGTGAAATGAATGTTTGATTATAATCATTAGTGAGTGAAATCCAGGTGCTCTCAGAGCCACTGGAGGGAGCTGCACTGATTGTGACCACAGGGTCACCACTGCCCTTTTACTGATCACCAAAAAAATATCAGAGACTGACCCTTACCCATGATGACACCCACCACCGGCGGGACGATCGGCCTCTCACAGTCCAGATATTTCAACTTTTTTTTGGATTGTCACCACAATTGTTAACGCCAAATTGTTGAATACTTGCTCGTATTTATTTTAAACCCTTAGAACACGAGCTGTAAGTGCAATAAATTGTAAATTGTCATCATGTGGCAAAACAGCTCCTTATACGGAAGTTCCCCCAGTGTGTGCTGATGCTCGAGGTGTCAGACATCATCCTGAGCTTTGTTTGGTGTTCCTGTGTCACGTAGAACCAAAGTGATTATAATTTAAAAACATGTAATAATAATAATCACCACTGGGGTTTTAAAAACGGCGTCACACACAAATGAACATGAACAAAAATGAACGATTTTTTTTTGTTTTAGGTTTTAGAAACAAACACAAAAAACACAAGATCTTTGAACCCAGGAGAACATTCAGGATAGCGTCCACCCACAAGTGGGTGGGGAAAACCCACAGAGGGAGAGGCTCCGGAGAGCGGCCGAGCAGCGGCGCACCGAGAGAAAGAGCAGCAAACGGCGTGCGTGTAGGAGAACAAACACCGGTTTTAAGCTGTTTTACACCGTTTATATTTACTGAAATCAGATTTTACAAAATATTATGACTTCTGAGGGTTAAGAACTTAGGACCCTGAGACCATGGGCTGCACTCTCAATAGATGTAGACTACAAAATCTTAAAACAGGCTAATCTCAGGACACTTTGTTAAACTGGAAATCTTGCAATGTCTGGTTATCTTTAGGAACACTATTTATATCAGTAACTATGGCAAAATATCAGCATAATACCAATCCATGAAGTGGTTATTGAAGCATTTAGCATTAATGCATTTTGGATTTCAGCTGCCCGTTTGTTATGCTCTTACAGTTTTGACGTGTAAGTTATTTGGCATTGGCTCATTTTTTGCTTGTCTTTGGTACTGGACTTGCTATTAGAGTATCTTTCAGACAAGTCCTTTAGATTACACCACATTTCAACAATCCGCTCTTTTATTCTCTGTAACCCAGCACACTCATACTATCAAACAGTGGAAAGGGGTTGTGAGACAGTCCATTTTCCTGAGCTGTTTGTGCAGTGTCAGCTCATAGTTCAAGAGAGTATCTATTACAGTCTTTTGCTGGCAGCACAAGCAGTATAGGGGGCTTTGGACCGAACAGCCCAGTTTTAACAACAAAGAACCTGTCAAGCTCTCACATTGTCAACTAGTAAGAAGCATGTGGAATTCCGTCCTTGGATCTTTGAGGTTGAATGTCATGTCAGAAATAATGTTGCTATGAAAGAGACATTGACAGGTCTGACATTGATGTCTGCTTTGTATGAATCCCCAGTTAGGAACCGCTGAGCTCTGATGTTCATCATTTGATCTATGGTTATCTGGATGGTTTACCTTTAATATGTAATTTAGGATAGAGATTTAGTAGAGGAATAGCCAGCGGTGCTTTAAGGTCCGGATGACTCATATAATATCAAAGTTATAGTGCATTTCTGCTGGAGTAAGTGAGTTACAGAGTGATTGGACATAACATATAAGGATCTTACCTGTCTTCCTAGAGCCCTCTGTTCCCCAGATGCTTTGGAAGTACCCTTATATTCCCAGTTCTTAGGTTCCTTCACCAAAACTGTGTTCCCGTGGCCCTATGTTTCAATTATGTGCCTTAATTATGTTTCTTCAAGTTCTTCAGGAGTACAATGTGCCCAGTTGTCATTCATTTACGTTTACATTTACGGCATTTAGCAGACGCTTTTATCCAAAGCGACTAACTACAGGGGACAGTCTCCCTGGAGCAAATTGGGGTTAAGGGTCTTGGTCAGGAACCCAGTGGTGGTGTGCTGAAGGTAGGATTCGAACCCATGACCTCTTGGTCCAGAGGCAAGTATCCTATCCTAGGCCACCACCACCCCGTCATTCCTTCAATTCATGTATTTAATCTAGTACTTAATGTTTCAAAACAACAATATTTAGTTTGTAAGTGTAACGTGTCCATTTGTCAAACGTGAACACACCACAGTATAAAGTGTGAAATTCTGTCTCTGCATTTAACCCAAGCAGCGGGCAGCCAGGAACACAGCACCCGGGGAGCAATGTGTAGGGACGGTACCTTGCTCAGTAGTGTCAGTAGCAGTCTTGGGATTTGAACCCATGACCTTCTGATCACAGGGCCAACTCCCTAACCACTAGGCCACAAGCTGCCCCATAAAAGATAAGAGTAGCATAACTGGTGTATATAGTACTTTAGGAACAATGCCCTTGGACCCTGGGAACATGAGACCCTGGAAACATAGGGCCTTGGGAAACAATGGACTTCGGGAATGTAGGACTCTGAGAACATAGGACCTTGGGAGCATAGGATCATAGGAATATTGGGAATTTAGGACCCTAGAAACTTAGAGATTCAGCAATGTCGGAACCTGAGAATATAGGAACATAAAACTTAACATAAAACATGAGACCCTTGTAGCCTTACATGATGCTGACAGTTTAGGGCCCTAGAAACATATGTTTTCAGGGTCCTGTGTTCATGAAATCCTAAGTCCCTTGCAACATAGGGCCTTATAAAAGCATGGGTACATTCCCAAAAGATATAACCTACAATGGCTGATCTAGCTGATCTAGGCTCATATTAGTCTATAAATTTAATATTCTTATATGATATGAATATTAGGTTTACAGACATAATTTCTTTAACAAAACAGGCACGATCTTGTTGATGCAATGAATGTTACAGATTAATAATACATAAGTAAATTCAAGCTGAACATTATTATATTATTCCATAAAGTCCCCCAAGTTCACTTTGGATTTCAGCATTAGCAACAGATTATCTGCTGTCTCATATTTTCTACCATAGAGAGAGAGAGAATCAGTGAGACTTTCATGGCTAGAAATGTTGCCGGTAAAGCTGCTAATCTCTCTTTTCCTCTCTGCTGTGACGAGGAAGCTAAACCCGCTAAACAAACACACTCGTGCACGCACACACCTATGAGTCATCTGGACTAATTTTCATGCAGAGTGGTCTTGTTACATGCTCTCTCTGGCGGCTGTTGGAGAACTCTCTGAAAAGCTTCAGTGTGGGTCAGCTGGAGGTCACTGCTAAACGCTGCATCTGACCCTTTTTACTGGCCACTGATACACTTCCAGTGTTTAGCGTGCATTCATTTAAAAAAAAAAAAGTTTAGGCACTAACCTCTGGGCCAGACGTGTGGACGAGTGCAGAAGTACAGCAATGTGTAACTTGGTCCATCTGCAATATGCACCCACAATGCACCTGAAACTTACAGCTAATCATGCACACTCCACATAGTTCCACCTACTACCTGCAAGCTCATAAAGCTCAGGGTTTAAAAGGTGCATTGAAAAACAATGGAGACCCCCTACGTAGTGTGCAATGTCAAACACCATTTCCCAAATACCCAATCCTCAATTGTAATACTATTGGTTGAAATTAACATGATAGCACATACTATTATGTGCTATTCTCATAAAGCATACATGTGACTTTTGCAAAAGATTGATATATTTTCTATATGATAAACAGTTTCCACTAGCAGATGTGGGAACAAGTCACAAAGACAAGTCAAGTCTGAAGGTATTACCAGCAAGTCTCGAGGCAAGCCTAAAGTCCCAAGTAGAGTCCTGAGTCAATACAGGCAAGTCTCAGGTCAAGTCTGGGGTCAATACAGGCAAGTCTTGAGTCAATTCCCAAGTCAGAACAGGCAAGTCTCGAGCTGAGTCTGAAGTCAACACAGGCAAGTCTCAAGTCTTGAGTCAATACAGACAAGTCTGGAGTCAAGTCTGGAGTCAAGTCTCAAGATGAGTCCTGAGTCAATACAGACAAGTCTCAGGTCAAGACTGGAGTCAATACAGACAGGTCTCAGGTCAGTTCCCAAGTCAGTACAGGCAAGTCTACAGTCGAGTATGGAATCCATACAGGCAGGCCTGAAGTCATGTCTTGAATTAGTACAGGCAAATCTCAAGTCAAGTCTAGAGTCAGTACAGACAAGTCTCAAGTCAAATCTGGAGTCTATACAGTCAAGTTTCAAGTCGAGTTTGGAGTCCTTACAGGCAAGCCTCAAGTCAAGTCCTGAAACAGCACAGGCAAATCTCAAGTCAAGTTCCAAGTTTATACAGGCAAGTCAAGTCTGGAGTCAATACAGAAAAATATCAAGTCAAGTTTCAAGTATCAGGGTGAGTCCTGAGTCAGCACAGGCAAGTCTTAAGTCAAATCTGTAGTCTGTACAGGCGAGTCTGAAGTCATATCTGGAGGCATGACTTAATACAGGCTCAAATTATGTCTCAAGTTGTCTCTCAAGTTCAAGTCTCAAGTTGAGTCGAGAGTTGTAGATAAGACCTAAATGTAACAACACAATGCGCCTCCTTCAGTTTGCTATTTTGAAGTAACCAAAAAAGTCCCTGTACTACAGAGATAAATAGCTTCTTATTTTGTGCCTGAAAATGATTTATGAACCTCAATTAATTTATTTCAAACTCTAAAAGTGTTCATGTAAGCCCTTCATGGTTAGGATTTTGTGAAATGGAAGATGTTCTGGGTTCAGTTATTGAACATGCATTTCACTGAGACTTGCTGGCCTGTATATGTTTAAGAGGCCAAGAGAAGATTAAAGTCTAAATTGTATACGTTTGCTAGTTTTCGAGTTCCACAGGAACTGAACTGTAGCTCTGTATAATGTATACCTCCCTACTGTATGATCTCTAGAGCGTTCTCTTGATACAACTCAAAGCCTTCATACAAAACACATTGATTTTTTTCTGTTTGTTCCATCAAACAGACAATGCTCAAGATCGCTTCATTGATTCTGCCAAGGCTGCCTAAGAGTTCATGTACAAATGCATCTGATCCTGCCTTCACTGCAGGCCCAGATACACTCGATACCGCAGAGGATGGCATTATCAAACACCACTTAGAAATGTGCTCGCATCGGAGCCGACGCGCCAGTAAGCTCTCCACCCGTCCGACTTCATCCATCATCCCGTCATGTGGTAAAGCAGCCGAATATTAACCTACAAGCTCTGCTGCAGATTTTCTTTCATCGTTTCTTACACTTAACTATTCGTTAACCCTTAGAAGTTATGCCATTTTGCCATACTACTTCAATGTAATTGCTTAATTTGGCAATTAATGATACGTTTGCATGATAAATCCCATTTAAATTCAGTTTACATCCTAAGTACAATTTGTTTTCAATAAATGCAAATCATAGTAGAATACCTCCACTTCTTCTCACAATCACATATGTGGCATGGATGGAAAGTTTAGAACTTTCTACACAATTTCTCAGCTTCTTTCAATGAGCTATGAGTGAGAATTACTGTGGTAGAATTTCACTAAAATCCAGTATTCGTAAGGCTTCATGACATGTACATAAACTGTTCATGACAACTGACATCTGTAAAGGCTTATTCTCACAAGCGCCACTCAACGAGGTGACATCAAAACTGACTAAAGAAGATGTTATGACAACTGGTGTTTGTTGGAATCCTTTATAAATGTTTATGTAGACTTATGTCAGTTGTCATGAACATGATGCCTGACTAATACTGGCCCTCAATGGAGTGCTACCAAAAATTATAATGTGTTTTTCGTTGTTACTGTTTCTACCTATTCGGTGATAAAACCCTGGCTTTATGACAAAAATGCAATTATTTCAGGATTAGCGAGTTTATAGAGGGTGGTGTTTTCTAAGAAATGAGATGTTTGCACATGGTCGTATGGCGGTGGTCAGTTTTTCTAGGAAATTCAAAGCTGTATCTGCAGACTACAGATGGATCTAGAGGTTCTTCTTGCCACCAAACTATACAACTCATCCTCCTGGTGTTGGTTGCTGTAGGTCATTTTTTTATCATTTATTAGAGTTTATTCATCTTAATTGCTGTTTGAATTCAAATTGAACAAATTATAAATTTTCACATTAAACATGCCACTTATATTTAACTGTATACTCTGTTTACTATGTTTTATGTCCCTATTTGACTTTATAAATTGTAGAATTTATGTATTTGTAACTCGATATATTACATATGGTGATGCAACAAAAACAAGGATTTGCAATAAAAACTGAAATCTATGTAAAATCTATCTAGCTGCCACTGTGATTGACCTGGGGTTGGGAGTTATAATGGTAGTAAAGTATTAAAAGTACTGTACCTAAGCACCTAAGCACTGGCCCTATTGCAAGTTCACAGGTTCCATCCTCAGTGGAGTCATAGCCATCCTTGGACAGGAGTACATGAGAGCACAAGTGGCTTTGTTTCTCTTGGTGAGTACAATGGTCCTTTCTCTCTTCCATCACTCAGAGTGATTCTAGCCAGAGCAGATATCTGTTAGCTATCAGAATTGGAAATTAGTTTTCTCCTTCAAGCGTGTTGAGACCAGTGATGTTGTATTAGTGGCAGTTTGAAAAGATGCTGTGGAGTCCCACATGACTTAGAGGAAGCCCTTTCTAGCCTTCACCCACCCAATGTTGGTGGTATTGTGTGATTAGCAGGGGTCCTAGGTAATGGGTGGAACTGGACACAACTGAACTGGAAAGAAAAATGGAATATGAGGTGAAAAATTTTGGAAATAAAATAACTGAGCTGCACCTGTATAAGAAGAAATAATGCTGTAAATTTAATCCCATCTGAGGAAAGCTTAAGGGATAAATGTCACCTAATACATGTGATGCTCCAAGACATGTTTAGGCTGAATGCTATATGGCTATTCTGTTCAATTGGAATGCCATCAGGTCTAAATGGGACTAATTCAGTTGCATATAATGTACAGGATCTGTTTGATATAGTATTTTGAATTCAAGGGGCCAAAATCATTAATAATGTAGTATTAAGGTCAAATTGTACCATTTTGACTAAAACGGTACATGGATGTTAAATTAGAATGTGAGTCACAAATAAAATGGATATGCTTGCAGATGATCCACAAAATCCATTTGATGAAATACTTTAAATGAAGAAAAGACATATCTGTTAGAACCGTGGCATCACCGTGGCCTCAAAGCATGCTGGCGCATATCTTGTGGCACAAAAGCTCCTCATCATTCACTAAAAAATCACATTAAAAAATGTACACTTTTTCTCAAACCCCAAATCGAAATGTACTCATTGTCCAAGGTTCATTTGCACTGGTCCAAAGAGGCTAATATAGCATATACCTCACCAATTAGCATCATGCAAATTGCATGCCTACATCAAGACACACTCACCTCAATCCGTGTCAAGTTGCTAATGTGGTTTCTGACACTGCTTGATATGTTATTATTTGAAAACATAAACTAAAGTATGGCCAGAGTATTGTTTCCAATATGCTATGTAAATAAGGCCTAATTACTGTAAAATCGAAAGCCCAGCCTGTTTCTGTCAGAACAAATCATTTTTGAAGCGATCTTCAGTGACAAACGCTGACTATTGGAGTTAGGCTTTCAGTTTGGAACATTAATATTAAAAACAGGGTCAAGAAATGAGCAAAAAACATCTTAGACAAGGCTAATTTCCTGCTAGCACCCCTATGGGATTTAAGTGCCAAAGTAGCCTTAGATATTTGAAGCTTTAAAAGACATTCCATGTTGTTTGCGAAGCTTCTAACAGACATATAAACATATGTATGAGCCTGTTTGCAGCATTTCTATAGCAACTCCTTCAGTAAAGAGTCAGTAGAGCTGCTGCTGTTCATCAACTGACACTGGATGGACTCAGATTCAGTCAGTGATGGACCTAGAAGTTCTTTCCCTCTCAAAACTGGTCCCACCCACTGTAAATCAGAATATGACTGGTTGATTCCCCCTCTTAATTATGTTGGTGGTTAATCTGAAATGATAGGCCTTAACCCTTAGGATTCAGAGCGTATTAGTTAAATCTGATTTCAACAAATAATAACAGTGTAAAACAGTCTAAAACCGGAGTTTCCTCTGCTACACGCTTGCCCTTTGCTGCTCTTTCACTCGGCGTGCCACCTCTCAGTCATTCTTAGGGTTAATTCCAGCTCCTAATGGCCTGACCAATGGGAGACCTTGTTTAGCTGTATTATATTCATTACATTACATTCATCTGGCAGATGCTTTTATCCAAAGTGACTTACAGGATACCACATACAGTAGATACCACAAAAAATGGATTGGACACATTTCTATTGGAAACAGATTTGTACCCTGTTGTATCAAAAAAACAATCACAATTCCACCAAAAATTATACACTGATCTATTTATTCATTCCCAGTAATCAGGTTCTGGCAGTCTTCTGTATTTATGGAGTATAGCAGATTGGTGTTTCCCTTCAGGACCACACTGCAGTAGGTGCACCAGCTTATGGCCTGAAATTAACCATGCAATCAAAACATAAATTGGCAAGGGACGTATATACCATGTCTGTGCTTCCTCATTACCATTATAATGCCATGAATCATCATTGAAAGAGAAGCTGGCCCTCTGCCAATTTCCAGATAAATAACTTTACGAACGGTGGTCGGGAACCGAAGAACAGCATATGTCTTCCCATCGGCACTAATGGAGTGTGTATGAGTGTGTATGAGTGTGTGTGCATGATTCTGTCAGCATGCACACATTCCCCTCCACCGCACCAATCACAACAAAGGTCCCCGCTGTTTACACACTCTTCAACCTCCATAAATGAGTCCCACCATTCAATCCCCACCATCTCCCGGCGGCTAATGAACAGTGTTGTCATGGAGACATTAGAGCGCTAATCCCCTTCCCAAGCTCTTATATGCGCGATACATATTAAGGCAGGAAATAATGCCACTTAAAATGCATGAGCTGACCATGGCTTCCTCCGGGAGTGTTTAGGTCTCAGGTAGAGGACGCTAAATTAATGCAGAATCGATAGCGAGTTGTTGCCGCTGCTGGGGTTGAGCGTCCAAATTGAGTTTTTTTTTTTCTCTGCCCAACCCAAACAAACAGAGGGCGGTTTTAGGTGGAGACTGGATCTGCACACATAAACACATTTACATGAACTGAGCCAATGTTGTAACAGGGGGCATACCTACTTGCAGGCCTAGGGGTGGTCTAGGGGGCCTTGGTCCCCTCATTTGGAAGCCAGTTCTGTCTGTTGCAAGGTCTCTGGTTTCTGACTACTCAGAAAGAAAGAAAAGATTTTCAGCGCCAAAGATAATGGTACATTGTGTAATGCATCTTATTATACAACAGCAAGGCAAAGGTCTCAAGCCTTTATTTCCACATTAAATAAATAAAAGTGACAGACAAAGCTCTGTTTAGCATCATAATTGCAATATTTCTCCGCCAACACTGCAATAAAGAACACAGTATAACCCTGATAGACTGTTCCTGGAGATTCTAAAAACTGAAATGTGCTCCTTCCTTGTTTTTAGATGTGATTTTTTATATTTATATTTTTTATATCTATCTTGGTCTTAACTCTATCTTCGACTCAAACCTCTTTGTAATCGGTCTTGACTTATACTTGAACCTCTTCTGACTTGGTCTTGACTTGGACTAAAATTTCTTTGGACTCAATATAGTGGATATGGTTTAGGACTTAGTATGACTTACTGTGAACTATAAAACTAAAGGAAAACATAAATGTACAGTTTGTTCACCATCTGAGTACCTTTATTAGCCAGAAAATGTCATATATTTATTCAAAACTACTGACCTAAAAAACCCAATGTAATTATAATTATAATATGGATCACCAGACAACTGTTAGATATGTAATGAGCTATAAAGTGACGGCCAGTAGGATGAAACTGTTAACTAGTGCATTAAAAGTACAGTCTGGAAGTGTACATAAAGTGGTTTATTTGTTTATGAAGTAAAAGTGGCCTGGACTAAAGTTATGTATGTCTAATTTTATTTTCTTCTATTTCATGGTGTGTTCTCTGTAAAGAGTGTGTGCTGTTAATTCACCAGGGTGTTCAAGCATCTGCATTTCACTATATAAATGTTTAAGTATCTAAAAGTAATATGAATTTCTCAAGCCTAATCCTACATCTAACCTAATTAGCCAAATTAATCATATTCAATTAGCTGTTAACTCATTAACTGTTAAGCGCATTAGCTTATCCGTGGCAGCCTCTATTACCCAACAAGCATGAAGAATCAGGATGGACATCCCTAATAGCACGTGCCTAATATTGTTGGTCCCCCTCATGACCTCAAAACAGCTCTGATCCATAGAGGTTTGGACCATACAAAACCTCTGAAGGTCTGTGGCTCTGCACCAGCAGATCCTGTAAATTGTGAGGTAGTGCCCCCATGGATCAGACTATTTTGTCCAGCACATCCCACTGATGCTCGATCAGATTAAGATCTGGGGAATTTGGAGGCACCTTGAACATGTTCCACGAATTGTTCCTGAAGAATGTTCAAGATTCAAGATTCAAGACTCTTTACTGGTCACATACATAGTTATACAGCTACATGTAGTGAAATAAGTCAACGGGTTTGTTTTATGAGTAAGACTGTGCAATAAAGTTATCAAAAAATTTAAGTGGAATTTGGAAAGGCTAAACTATGGTAAGAAAATTTACAGAAAAAAATATTCCAACTTGAACAAAGATTACGAACTTTACAAACAGAAGCAAGATCTGTACAGTGCGCTAAATGTAACAGAATAGAATATCTATGTACTGTGGAATAGATTTTAGAGATACTTGGACCTCAGGAACCCAAAATGAAATGGGTTTGTTCTTCCAGTTTTTAAATGTTTGATTGTTCCTGCTGGTTAGCCTTGAATTTGTCAAAGTCAGTCCTGAATTGTAACCAAACACACACACACACACACACACACACACACACACACACACACACACACACACACACACACACTGAATTTGCCAACGTCTCCAGAAGCAGTCCACTCTGGCTGGACGCTGAAAAGGTCAGACACATTCGCCTCCATTTCCAGAGACCACTTTCGCTCCATGCTAACGAAGGAGAACCTCATTAAGGCCCTTCTCACTGTCTCTAGACCACTTTTAATCCCACAATATTGCACACAGGCCCAGGGCTGGGGTCAAATAGGATGATCCCAGATCAGTTCTCAAGGCCCTGCTCCCCACGTTCTTCATTATACATGAATTATAATGTTCTCCAGTTTTTAGCTCACGTCCTTTCGAAATGTTTTTAAGACACACTGTCCGGAACACGTCGTCCAATCTCATTTCTTTGTGCTGGCTCAGTGTCTGACACACATACACACACACACACAGTAGAGTGAAAAGCCATCACACAAAGGTCAACGTCGGCCGCACCGCAATTAGAAGTTGGGTTTCATTGTGAAGGAGAATGACAGAGAAGGTCAGTGAGTTTAATGGAAGGGCAGTGTCCACTCTCGCGTTTTAAACGGCCCAACAACGAGGCCACCCTGTCGACACCCTGTCCAGAAAGCCGACAGGCCGTCCCTGCGCAGATTACTGAGGTAAATGTACAGCCTGAGGGCAAAATGTACTATTTAACCCTTCTTCTGGAGGACGTCTACATAGGGGTCTCCATAACAGAGTCATAAGCACTGAATAATGTACCTGCTGCGTGGAGACATTGAGTGTAAACAGGACTTCATTAACAAAAGAATAAGAAACAGAACAGAACACTAAACAAAGAGGACTAGCAAAAGGAAGCAAATTGAAGCAAAAAGAGACTGAGGTGGAAAATATATAAACATGAACACAAAGGGGCAAACCACAAAGCAAACTATTAAGCAAAAGATATGGAGTACGAAGAACCAAGCAAAAACACAACAGAGCGAGAATAAACAAGCAAAAACATCAATCTAAAACCACAGAGCAAGAAGAACAGAACCAAAAAGCCAAGAACCAACAAAACTAGACTCAAACCAGTGGCTACTAATAGTAACTAAACAATGAGAAACACCTGAGCAGGGAAGGAGAAATCTTGGTGTCATGCTAGATGAAGAACTGTCATTCTTGTCACACGTTGACCACCTCTCCAGGACATGCAGATACCTTCTTTACAACATCAGAAGAATCCGACCCTTTCTCACCACTGAAGCCACGCAGTTACTCGTCCAGTCTCTGGTCATCTCTAAAGTGGACTACTGCAACTCTCTACTGGCTAGACTTCCACTGAAGGTAACGAGACACTTCAGCTGATTCAGAATGCAGCTGCGAGGTTAATCTTCAGAGTTCCTAAATTCTCACACAACACGCCTCTACTACTGAACCCTCACTGGCTCCCAGTGGCCGCTCGGTATCTGGGGTGTTATACATATAGAAAAGTCCAGATTTTCAATGCAGTCTCAGACTTTTGGCCAAACTGTATTACATTATTTGGCACATCTGGACAGCAAGGTGAACTACAAAATGACGACACATCCTAAGAACCACGATAGACCACAGAGGTCTGTTTCACATAGGAAATCTGCGAGGTTTGTCTTCAATGTTCCTATATTCTCACACACCACACCTTTACTAAGGAACCTTCACTGGCTCCCTGTGGCCGCTCTCATTAAGTTCAAAACCTTAACTGTGGCCTTCAAGGCCAAGAATGGACTTGCACCTCCTTACTTATCTGCACTGATCAAGCAGCGTCACTTCTCGTCCTCTCA
>JBBPCZ010002473.1:0-15710 GCA_037974445.1 Brycinus macrolepidotus
CTCAGTGTTAGAGCAGGAGAAACAGGACATATATATGTGTGTGTGTGTATGTGTGTGTGTATATATATATAAATATATATATTTGTGTGTGTATACATATAAATATATATATGTGTGTGTGTATATATATATACACATATATATATTTATATGTATACACACACAAATATATATATGTGTATATATATATACACACATATATATATATGTATAAATGAACAGTACAATATGATATTGATATGGCTAGATGTATGTCTGCCAGTAGGCACAGTTTAAAATGGGCCTTGATGCAGCTGCAATGTGCACTCACAAAGTGTCTGAAATGAGAATTCGTATCACACAAACTGCCCATTGCACCGCCATCTAATTCTGCAGACTTCAGGTGCAGCCTTGCACTGACCAGGCGCCATGAAATCTTCATATAGACATAGACAATTTCTTAAAAACATTTTACAGAAACACTACACAGATTCCACTCTCATCTGGTTTATCTCTCTCTCATTCATAATGGAACTCATCTATGATAATCCTTTTCAGACAGATCTTTCACAATCTGCAGCATGACATGTTTGTTATTTATAGCTATAAAATCTTTCAGTCTTTAACGTGATATAATGAGAACATGTAGGTTTACGTTAGATTCTAGTGGGTGGCGTAACCTACATTGGGCACTGACTTGTTTGAGACATTACAATAGCAAGTAATGATCACAATTAACACAATTATCACTTAAGATCAAAAGTAAAGGAGATTTTTCACTCTCTGACCGAAACACAGGTGAAAGGTTACATTTATTGTATATTCTTTATCTTGCCTAACAGATAAAAGCAGCAGTGATTGTTTCAATATCTTGCAGTCAGCAGCAAAAGGAAGATAGCTATGGGCTTGCTATGTAAAATGTTAATCCATGAAGTTGTAATGGAAAATTGGGGAAATCCCCCCTCTTAAGACATTTACCCCATTTTAAAGCATATCTTTACATGATTTTAGCAAATTAACAAAAGTAATCTGTAACTTTGTTTTGTATTGCACAAGCGCAACTATAACAAATAAATTGTTATAGTCATAAAGTAATTTTCAGTTTCCTTAGTTAAATGAATGGAATATGTAATTATCTGCATTTCCAAAATACCTATTTTTGAAGTTTTGTTTGATTCTCCCTCAAGTGCATATGAATGAGATGTAGAAATGTACTTTCAATTGAACTGTGCATTTATGCTTGTACTCCAGCCATGTAGCCCTTGCTTTTTGAGGCAAAAGGCATCATCTTTGCATCTGACACCTGACGTAAAAGGCTTAGAACATTTAGCCCCATACTTTGGCACATAATATTCTCTTCCCAGCATCTCAGTGCTGACAGCTCGTAAAACAGAACATCATCGAAGAACACAGTTTTCTGGTGTTCAGACAAATAGCCTTTTATTATTAGACCTGTCACATCACAGTTTTTTCTTTATTATAATTTACTGCAAAGACAACATAACTGTTTTAAGGTATAAATCTATAGCAGTGAAATTGGATGATTAGCTACCTGCCAATACCTATTCCCAACTGATGACAAACACAGCTTAAGTTTAAATAAGCAAATGCTACTCACTGCTCCCCTCTGAAGGTGTTTTAGTGGACGTGTGAAGCTACAACGTGTGTTACCTTCCCAAAACCAAGAGTAATTGCGTTTTCTGTGTTCATTAACATGCATTTGCTTCAAGACAACAAATGAATACAGATACTGTCTGTTGCCCTGATACAAGACTGTGACAGTTCACGACTGGAAAAGAATTGCGATCATCTTAAAAAAAATGAGATAAAAAAATAATTGTGTCAGGCCTAATAAAGGAGAAAGGTTTGCTTTGTGATTGCTCTTATGTATGTATTCTCACATAGAGATCAAGACTTTTAGCAGGTTTAAAGAGTCTAGCCTTTAATCTTAAATGGAAATTGCTTTCCATTGATTAGCATTTCATTCTTTGGGTCACTGCTGGTGACTCATTGATCACAGGCAATTACTGATAGTTATTTTCAAGAGCATTTCTCTCTTGAGTAGGGCGACATCGATTGTTGAGATGGGTTGCTCTTGTTTAAGAAAGGTCCCAATGGGAAAGGGAAAATCCGTACATGACTAAAGTGGCTCAATTTCTGCTTAAACTCTGTGCATAAGGACTTCCTGAATATGAACCATGTTTCACAGGCACAAACACAAAGATTTTTCATGCCACCCTGAGTGAAGGCTTTTTTGTTTTATGCGTTTCCGATTCGATGTGCAGCAGCTTTCTTCGACATCTATTCAACATCGTGTTTTCCACATGCTATTCAGTCCCTCCCCACTGACAGAAGATGAGAGTCAAAAAGCAGTGTGTAGGAGACGACATTGATATTCTGCGTACAAAACACCGCTCTAAAGTGCAAGCCTGTCTGCAACCCTTTGGCTCCATTTAGAGGTGATAACTACAGCTCTTGGATATCTGTCAACCACCCCATGTATAAGATGAATGCAGATGATTCTTTTGCTTTGTGAAGTGGGATGGAGAGGGCTGGGTAGCTTTTAAGTCCGTCAATGACTTTCTGCATACTTGTTCGCCCCTGTGATCCCAGTGTTAGATCAGAAGAGCTGGACTACATGTCTCAAGATACGCTTTTCTCATTGAATATGCATGTGATGAGTAAAATAACAGGGATCAGGAGTTTGGTTCTAGGGATCACCAGCGAGTTTGAAATGAGAAATGAGATTACAGTTTGTGTGATATATTGCAGCCATAGCTGCCTGAACAATGGAGCAAACTTATGCTTTTGCTCCAGCACTTTTATTAGAAAACTTAGTTTTACCGTGAATAATGTAATGTTATTACTTTCTCCCAAAACACAACAATTACTTGAGATCAAAAGTAACACAGGCAAAAGGTGGGTTCAGTTTATTGTATATTCTTTATCTTGCCCAGCAGATAAAAGCAGCACTGATCGTTTCAATATCTTGCAGTCAGCAGCAAAGGGAAGGTAGCTATGGGCTTGCAATCTAAAATGTTAATCCATGAAGTTGTAATGGAAAATTGAGGAAATTCCCCCTCTTAAGACATTTGCCGTATTTTAAGGCATATTTTTACATGAGTTTAGCAAGTTAAGGAAATAATCTGTAATGGCAGTCAATTTTGTTTTGTATTGCACAAAAAGAAAGTCTTAAAAAGGGACATCTTGTCCTGCTATTGGGGTAAGAGGCCAAGAGAGCTTCAGTGGCCTTGCTGTCTTTGGAAGGCTCTGCCCAGGAGTCTGAACGTGGAGGACTTGAGGGGAGAAGGTGGAGCAGTAGGAACGGAGAGAACAAGCCTTAAATGGGGAATTGGGACACCTGATCCACTTCAACACCATCACAAGCCAATAACAACATTCACACAAAGCACACCTTAATACTCCTGGTAGCCAGTGGCCTTCTCCTCAAATACACACAAAACACCAAATTTAAAGTATGGTTAGATTTGTAGAGTCATCTGTCCTCTCTGGGCAGGAATACGGTGATCTAAAGGTTTTTTAAAGACTTCATGGGCATCATACACTCATCATCCTTCATCTGAAGCTGTGTGGCAGTTGTGTGAAGGAGCTTTTCTCATCTGCGCCAGAAAGGCAGCAAGATGACGCCACCAGATCAGTTTCTGGGTAATGGAAGTGAGAAGGAGGAAAAAGTAACTAACTTTTCTCACAAAATCAGAGCCCACGGTAGTACAATATTCCTTATGGAAGGTCTCGGCCAATTTATAGTCAGGTAGGCTACGGTTGTGTAACGTGTGTTTAGACCAATCTTGACCTTGCTTCGTAGCTCATAGTAAAGAAAACACTCAGGGTAGATCTTGCCAGACATGCTGCTACGTTTTCCCCAAGCTTTTAACGAGAACATCACTGTGCACATGTTAGATGAGCCCAAGTTATGCAATACAGAGGCAAGAACAGACACAGCATTACCCAGCTGTGTGTGGAAAGTATATCCAGTCTTTATCATTGAACATATGTCAGCTTGATGCAGAGCACAGTGTGTTGCAGATGTGCTTTCCAACATGGGGACTGCATCATGCTTCATTAAGTAGGGTATGATGATGCAATGGGATCTGCTTTGTCTGAGACTTTTCAGAGTCAACATCTGGGCAAAATTTGCAGTAATGTAGTTAATAACATTGCAACAGAGAACCACACTCCAGGTTGCTGAACTGATACTACTGTTGCTGTCTTCTCAATTACCTACATTTCATACGAGAGATGTATGTTTGATAAAGACTGGAATGACAGTAAAATTCCTGAATGTGTTAGAACTGCTTCCTTGTGTGTAAAACAGTCTGGCACTCTTGGTAAAAAAAAAAAAAAAAAAATTAAAAATCTCTTTGTGGTTAATTTGCGGTTAACTGGCATTATGAGAGAAATACAACCTTCAAATGACCTGAATTTAGCTTAAGAAAACAAAAATATTTATTATTTTTAAACAAAATTACAATTATTGGCACCCCTACATTCATTTCTTAGTCCAGCTCCCTTTTGCCAACATAACAGCAATGACTCTTTTCCAATAACACCTAATGAGATCGGAGAATACAGGGCATGCAACCTGAGACCAGTCGCCTGTCCCAGTTGCTCATCCTGACTTTTTCACTGTGAACTCGCAAGTAAGCTGCTCCAGTATTAATACACTATGAATGATGAAACTGTTTGAAATGCTAATTATGTGCAGGCCGGGCTGGAAGTAAACCCAAACCACTGTTCATATTTCTTTAAATTAACCACCTTCTGTTTAAGGCATTCACTGAGAGTTTTTGTATTGCATCATAACATTGTCCTCAAGAGTATAACATGTCCATGAATATTTAATATCCGGAAATTGATTACGGATCATGCTTATTTCCTCTGCTAAGGGCCTTTTGTTGCCTTCAACTCATATAAAAAGACTCTAGTATGCGCATGTTAAAATAAATACAGCAATTATGTATTAAATGCAAACTAAATGCAAATATAATGAACACTATCCCATACAACTGGTAAAGAAGCCCTTTCATGACTGTGACTTTCATTGAGAGTTTGAAATAGTAGCATAATTATTAAAATCCTTGACATGTAGATAGATGGTGTAAGAAGTGTATGGAACATTTAAAAATATCAGCTGTATATGCGAAACTTTTATCAGTAATGGACCAGTGGAAATGGTTGAAAATGACTTTTAACTTGCATTGATAGTTAATAACATCTTTTCCTTTTTCTCTTTTGGAGATACAAGGTTTGGTTCTGACAGCAGTGATAGTTTACATGCAAAAATGACATAATTTGCTTTATTGGAATATCTGTTTGAGATTGAGAAAAAAAAAGGAATAGCTTTAGACTGCCTCAGGAGTTCAGATGAAGGGTAAATGTTTGTGTCTTGTTAGATAGAGTGCACCGATATGCCAGTCTCCTTTGTATAAAATGCATGGACATGAACAGGGAAATATGGAGGCTGAGCAACAGAGCGAGCTTCTTCTCTAATTTGCAGGGAAACAGTAATTCTGTATGGTAGGTTTCCTATGGTTATGTCATTTTATTTAACTTATCTACAGTCCATGAGTAGATATAGGAATAGGCCCATTGTATTCGTGGCTTCTACTGTTATGTAGGAAAAGCACAGTCTGCTGCTGCTTTTTTGCTTGAAATGTCTTGGTAATGAGATGCTTTTTTTCAAAATTTGTAGTTACAGCTTCCTGCTGCTACAAACTGCTAAGCAAATGAACTTGCAAAAAACACATCTCAGTTTCTTATTCCTAATGTGCTTTGTAATGAACGTCAATCTCTCTCTCCATCCAGCCAGCAAAAGTTCAGAGAGAATTAACTACTCTACAAGTGTAATTTAAAAAAGAGAGAGAGTGAGAGAGAAAGAGAGAAAGAAGATGTTTCTCAAACTGCCAAGCAATGGAGTAGCAGAAGGATAAAACAACCAACAGACGGAGTGTGACCAGGCAATCCCTCAAATGTTCTGCATTTTGTTGATAACGGACTTTCCGTGCCCAGACCCGTCAGGAACCATTTAATCCAAGGAAGACTTCTCAGCCAAAACGAAAAAAAGGAAAAAATGCAGACTGCACAGCTTGCGTGACCCAGAGCACCTGGAATTTCAGCGCAGGGCCAAAGTGATCTGCTGACGAGAGCAGCATGGAGGGATGTCAAAGGCATACTGTGTGTTTTTGTTTATATCAGCTTTGTGTCATTCATGCATTTATTCCTGAAGACAGGAGAACAGAGATTCTCCTATAAAGCTTAGAGTGACTGCCTTGTTCCACCACGAGTGAATACAGCCAGTTCCATCTTCATTTTCTTGGTAAAAAGGTCAAGAAAAAAATGTCTTTAAAGGTTGATTATTTCAATCTTACACTGAAAACATGAGGAAAAACATCTAAAAACATCACTGAAGTAAATGTAGTCTAAACAAAAACATATCCAGAAGTATTGTTTTTAATAAAACCACATGGGTCACAATTACTAGCATCCCTGCATATATACACAGATTTAATAACCTCCTTTTGCCAACATAACTGCAATGTGTCTTCTCTAATAATCCATGATCAGAGTGGAGAATATAGAGCAAGCTGAGGGTGTTTTCACGCCTGAAAGTAAGGACCAAGGTCCAAACCAAGCTTTATGTTTTTGTTACATTGACTACTTTTGGTCTAGTTAATTTTGGTTTCGCATTTTTGCCAATAATTGTCTTGCAATTTTCTGAACACACTAAAAAAACTGCATGCTACATGTGAGGCCTGGTGGTTAGGGAGTTGCCCCCACACACTGCTCCTCGGGCGTTGTGTTGCTGGCTACCTGCTGCCTCACTTGGTGAATGGGTTAAATGCAGAGAAAGAAGCTCACACCGTGTGGTGTGTACATGCGTGACTATAAGGGGCCACTTTACTTTTAACACCTGTGTGGGCTGTTTCTCTCTGTACTTGACACTGATTGGTTTGTAGACGGGCGTGCATCTGGTATCAACATGTTTCACTTCCTCTGGTAGCCTTTTCCATTTGAATGGAGAATGATGACTGAACAGATTGATTCTTAGTTGCCACTATACTATTATTAGTATTACTATTTTTTTAATTAATTACAACACTTTAATCTCATTTATAAGTGTATTTCTCTCAATACATTCAGCTAGAATCAGTATTTCTGGTATTATGTCATTAAGATTTAGGATGCCTGATATCAGGAAATCTGCTACATTGCATTTCTAATGTCTGTCCTTTGTCAGGAAAGAACATCTCACAGCTTTGTTTCTGTAGTGGATCCACATTTACTGTCCAGTTACCTAGGATGCCTGGGGCCTGACTTCACACCTAACCATAACTGATCTGTGAGAAGTTTGCTAAACACTGTAGATCTAAGACATTTTGTACAGATTATAATTATAGCCTGCAGTGAATGGTATGTAAATGTATACCTTAATATTTAACTCTTTTTTTAAATATACATAAACCTGACAAATAAAAAAATAATAAAATGCTTAGTATTTATCTTCCTGTAGAGCAAATTGCACATAACTGTGTAGCTGACCAGCAAAAATGTGTTTTTCTCAAACAGAAAAAAACCACTATTTCTCTATATCACTATTTCTTCGACCTTCTTTAGAGAGCATATTTGCTCATCGATTAGAGAACATCTGGAGTATTAGAGTTTGGAAAAGTCTCCTTGAACCATCTTCAGTAGAGCCCACATGAAGGCTTTTAGCATCATACTGCGAGATGTTTCTCGCAGACCTCATTTCTTTTACCAAGAGGGCTTTATGCTAGGATGAATATGAGGGCCACAGTGTGAGCTCAGTCCATTATGATCACCAGCATGCTCCCAGTGTACTTTACCTCCTCGCTAATTAGCTTCCACTAAGTCATGATAACAGCAAGTTGCTAATTAGCCAATCTAATGAAGCTCTCCCCAGACCTTGGTGAGTTAATGTTCTGATCACTCTCCATACGACACATTATGTCTAGCTTCAGGCAAAATGCTGCCCTTAAGAAACTTGACGGTGAGTTTTATGAGTGATCAGGTTCAAAGTCCTAATGACCTTTCTCAGATCTTTTAAAGGTCAAGTGTCTTTTTGATGCTGAAACTGTGCACTGGTAAAAGGGACGGACGCCATGCGGAGATATTGGGGCTGCACATAGTAATGTCAAAAGAGAAATTCTATTTAAAAATAATTGTGGAAATATCGATATTACAGAATATACACACCAGGCACAAGAAACCGCTACTGCAATCAAATCTAAGAATGCAAAATTCGGATTTAAACACATAGCAAACTTACATCCCTGGGTGAACACCCCTAAGGTATACCTAGGTAGGTGAAATGCTGTACCATATGCCATCTGCAGCTAATGCAAAACTCTGAAATAATCCAACAATACAAGGAACCTTAACACTTGTATGTATGCACCATTCTAAATCAACTCATCATGACTTTTGTTGCACGACTGCAACAAAAACTGTCAAAAGTGTCATTAACAGCATTCCCACAAATCATAAACCTACCTTGGTGTTGAGGTGTGTAACTAACACATTTATATATAAGATTCCTATTTACAGATATGGCACTGTTTGTCTGCATGTCAAAACTTCCTAAAGAGTCACTCCAATGCCTGTTCGTAGGGGAAATATTTGTTCATTTATGAATATGTGCAAAGAAGCAACTAAGTGATCCCCTTTCCCATTTTAATTTCTCTGGCCAGTTTTCAATAATTGAGTTTAGTGTTACTATAATAAGACTACACGGTACATATCTCAGTTTTTACGTGCCATCTTTGTTAGTTAACGTTTCTGAGCCTTTTGGCTCTGGTAGGCCGCTCCAGGCTGTCAGAGAGTCCAATTTAGAAGCACGAAACCCACAGCCATTTTTATGCACTCTGGCAGGGAAAACAGGGAATCCAAGTGTTATATGACTGACAGGAGAAACTCATCTCTGTGGTTTAAACTCTGCCTCCAACTAACATAGCATGTAAACCCATAATTACTAAAAAGCGATGGATTAAACACATTTTAAAAGCAAAGAAATTAGCAAGAATTGAGTAACGTCTTTTCGACTCAAGTGATGTCTGCTGAAATGACTAAAATGTACTTTTTACATGTACAGTTATTTCTTCTTCTGTATTTCAGTTAAGTTTAAACCAGCCTAAGGACTGTGAAGGGTGCAGAAAATGAAATATTTTACTAAAAGGAAGGCAAATTTACTCAGGAAAACTTTGCTAGTTATGTATATCATTAGTAGCTTACTTTATATCATGCAAGTGCTGCAAACTGTTAACTCATACTTCTAGGGTGAGTTTTTCATAACAACCAAACTAGTAGGGTAATTAAAGCCAACAATTAGAAGAATATCCAACCTGGTCCTTTAGGTTCTTCTATGTCCTCAGAGTTTTGTATTTTTATAATGTCATGGCTGAGTCTCATGTGACATGGCCCCTGCCTTCCCAGTTTCTGGAATACTGGGCTTGGACTACTATACCTTACCTGTGCACCTCATCCTGTTTTTGGACATATTACCCTCCTTGGACTTACATTCACACTTCTGATTGTTACAGCTGTGTTCTGTGTTGTTTTTATAAACTGTGTTAATGAGCCAGAGCTGTGATTTGTTCTTTGTGTTTTCCCACTATTGTTCTGATTAAAATTTATCAAGTTATTCCTGCAAGTGTCTCAACTTCCTTGTGCCAGCCACAACATGACATGCAGATACCTGAAGACACAACCAAAGTATAATCTGTATATAGGAAACTCTAGGAAACTATAGTAAAAAAATATTAAACATGTATATAAACCAGCAAAGTCATCCTTCCTTGTAACAATTCCCATGGATTATTATAAGAGCTTTCCTCAACAGGGTGATCAACATAGCTAGTTAGCTCCTGTCTATAACTCTCAGAACCAGTCATCCTGCTTAGTCTAGGGTTTAATGGGCAGTGTGGGCCAGTGTAGTGCCAGTGGCAGGGCACTATATAGTCCCGTTATGGCAGATTCAAGGGGGTTTATAGCTATTATTGCAAAATGTGCTGAGATGAGTGGCCAATAAGGGGACAATCAGGTGGCCAATCCTCTTTTCCCAAATTTTTGAGGGACCCCACGCATTTGCCTGATTTGCCTTCCTGACAGTGCACTCCTGGGTACAAGTAACTAAGTAAGGTGCTGGAGTTTGTTGACTTTAGCCTGCCGTAAACTGTAATATAACAGCAGTCTTCTATGTAAATTATATGTCACACTTCACAAGATCCTGCAAATAAAATCTGGGTCAAATATCGTGGCAGTATAAAATTTCTTTACTGAACATTTTGCTTGGTTTAGCCATGCAGTACCTTCTGTTTTGTTTTGTTTTGTTTTTGTTTTTGGCCAAAATGGGGTCATGCACACATGCCCTTAGGAAACCTGTGCTTTGAAAAAAATACTGAAATGCAAATTATTGCTTTGCTTTTTTTTATCTGTAGTTGGTGTGAGTTGGCATATAAACCCAGGCTGCTCTCGCTTCTGAGAGGCACAACCGTCTAATCATTGGTCAAGGGATCATGTGTTTGATCCCCAGCGACATCACAGCCATCCGTGGTCAGGAGTCCAGAAGAACATAAATGGCCTGGCTCTGTCTGGGTAGGAAAGATGGCTCCCCTCCACTATCACTATCACTATAACAGGCACCTGCTGCATGACATAAGAGAATTAGCAGTTAGCGTTCTCCTCCAAGCGTGTTGAGTTGTCTAATGATGTTCAGATAGCAGTGGTTTAATAAGATGAAGTGGTTATGTGACAGATATGTGCTAGCCTTCACTCTCCCAGCTTCAGCATGATAGGGGAGACCTATGATAGGGTGGAAACTGACTATATTTGGTAGATCGCAGAAATCGCGGAAAAATGTCTAATACCACTATTTCTTGGTTTGATTTTTAGATATGCTTCATAGCAGTGGACACATTTAGAAATTTTAGCCAGTACTTCGTTGTAGTTTGACTTTTGTCTTTAGTGCATTATAAGTGTTCTACAACCAAAGATTGTAACAAAAGAATTCTTTCCCAGTTCAAAGTCTGCACCAGCATTATCATTGCAAAGTTTTAAACCTGCCGTTGGAGGGCAAGTGGTGACGGGTTTAGTTGGCTGGGTGCGCTAGGTGAGAATGAGGCACTGTGTGCATAATTATGCATAATTAACACCAACCACTCGGTGACCTATTAATCCTCTTGCATTGTGTGAAACAGAAATACTCCCCAGACACTCTCCTCTAAATAATTCTAGCAATGGCTTGACCACACTAGATGGCAATATCTCACTCAAGCTTCGTGTTTCTACTCAATACCGATAGGTTTTTTTTTTTGTTTTGGTTTGTTTTTTTTCCCCAGAGGCACAGCAGAGCAGATAATGCAGTTGTGCAGAAGCTTGTACAAATCAGTCCTTCCTTTTTATATAATTATGGGACTGAAGTCTGGTTTCTCCCGGTAAACTAAATTCACACAGCTCAGCTCACAAGCTGGACAAACAGCTCAAGGCTGTGTGACTGAGGAGTTTATGAGGTTGTGTTGGAATTTTAGAAGCCTGATGCGTTCACTGACTCATACTTCAGCAAGTTGCATATAGAGCTGCAGTCAGGACACTTTTCTGGAATAGATTCAGACTGGCATAGACAGAAGATTTGTCACATTGCTCGCTACAGCCAGATCCTGGATTGGAGGAACATGCAGGGTGTTATGGAAGTGAGATCAGTTCTCAGTTAATTTGTTGGTTTAAAAATACTTGTTCATTTTTCCAACTTTAGTTTGTTAAAGATTTGTTTATTCAGTCATTCACCTCTAAAAACATGTTTACTTTTCTTTAAAAGTGCTGTACTTTCCCTACTACACTAGGAGTACATCTCTACTACTATTAGAAATGCAGTCATCATGAAGGTCTTCCATCATTCTCTAGCCATCTATGAGAGATCAGTTTCTGACTACACAGAAACTGATCGTCTGGTTAAGATAAGATAAGATAAGATAAGATAAGAAGAACTTTATTTATCCCGAGGGAAATTCTTTTGTCATAAACATGCTCAGTGCAACAAGAGGAATAAAGATGACAATAAAGAGTTTAAAAAAAACAGTTGTAATATTGTAAACGGAATAACAAAATAACTATAACAAAATAATTAACAAATAACTATAACAGATAATAAAATAACATATTATTAGTGCAAGTGGTTATGAAAAGTGACTTAGTGTTTGTAGCAGCAGGTGATGATGGATGAGACTAACATTCAGTAACATTCAGATAAAAAATGATGAGTAATATTGCCCAATCCGAATGAGAACAAAATGACATCAGGGCTGAAAAAGATCACCTACAGAACGAGGAAGAGTTATACAGTCTTATTGCCACAGGTAGAAACGATTTCCTGTGGCGTTCGGTTCTGCATTTAGAGGCGACGAGTCTTTTGCTGTGTGTGCTCTGATGGCCCATCAAAGAGGCGTGCATGGGGTGAGAGGGGTTGTCCATGATACTGAGAAGTTTTTTCAGCACTCTCTTCTCAGACACCTCCGCCAGGTTCTCCAGTCTGACACCCAGGACAGAACCAGCCTTTTTAATCAGCTTGTTCAGCCTGTTGGCATCAGCTGTCTTCACCGCACTGCACCAGCACACAGCTGCAAAAAACACCACGCTCTCTACCACAGAGTGATAAAACATGGTCAGCATCGTCCTACAGACATTGAAAGACCTGAGCCTCCTCAGTAGGTAAAGCCGGCTCTGCCCTTCCTTGAAGATAAGTCGGTGTTCTTGGACCAGTCCAGTTTACTGTCAGTGTGTACCCCCAGGTACCTGTAGTCCTCAACCCCCTCAACATCAGTCCCTTGGATGGTGACAGGGGTGGGAGGAGGAGCCTGCTTCCTAAAGTCCACAACCAGTTCCTTTGTCTTTGTGATGTTAAGCTGTAAATGGTTCAGCTCACACCACTCAACAAAGTTGTCCGCCACATTCCTGTATTCATCCTCCTGTCCATCCATGATACAGGCCACAATGGCAGAGTCATCAGAGAATTTCTGCAGGTGACATGACTGAGACCTGTACTTAAAGTCAGACGTAGAGGGTGAAGAGGTAGGGTGATAGGACATTTCCCTGAGGTGCCCCGTGCTGCTCAGGATGCTGTCCGAGCAGCAACTCTTTAGCCGGACATGCTGTGGTTACATAGTCCGTAATTCAAGCTACCAGTGGGGCGTCCACCTGCATTTCCATGAGCTTATTCCCCAGTAGTGATGATCTAATTGTGTTAAAAGCACTGGAGAAGTCAAAAAACATGAGCCTCACAGTATTCCCAACAATGTCAAAATGAGAATAAGCCTGGTTAAGCAGATAGATGATGGCGTCCTCCACGCTGACACGGGGTCGGTAAGCAAACTGTAGGGGGTCCAGCCAAGGCTCCACCAGCAGACGCAGATGTTTTAGGGAGGAGACGTAGGGCAGTCAAACCTATTAAAGTGCAGATTTAGATTGTTTGCATTCCACGTCCCCATCCATCCCAACACCTCTCTTTTGTTTCAAGTCAGTAATGGCCCTCATTCCATTCCACACCTCCCTGGTGTTGTTTTCTTGGAGTTTGCTTTCCAGCTTCCTCCTGTAGGAGTCGTTTCCCTCTGCGATCTTAGATTTAAGCTCCCTCTGTACCATTTTCAACTCCTCTTTGTCACCGTTTCTGAAAGCTCTCTTCTTCTTGTTCAGTGTGGCTTTGATGTCATTGGTTACCCAGGGTTTATTGTTGGGGAAGCAACGAACTGTTTTTTTGGGAACAACAGTGTCCTCACAGAAGTTAATGTATTCTGTGATACAGTCTGTCAGATTGTCTATATTGTCCCCATGGGAACTGCAGAGAACATCCAAGTCTGTTGCCTCAAAGCATCCCTGCAGAGTCTCCTCCGTCTCCCTTGTCCATCTTGTAACAGTTTTCTTGACTGCAAGTTGCCTCTGGACAGCAGGTTTGTAAAGGGGCTGGAGGTGGACCAGGTTGTGGTCAGCCCTGCCCAGGGGAGGGAGAGAGATGGAGGTGTATGCCTCAGTAGCACTGGCATAGAACAGTTCCAGTGTTTTATTGTCTCTGGTTTTGCAATCGACATATTGCTGGAATGTGGGTAGAACAGTGGAGAGGTTTGTGTGATTGAAGTCTCCTGTAACGGCCATAAACGCATATGGACTGTGGGTCAGGAGGTCACAGAGCTGATGGTGTCATACGCCTGCACTGCGTTAGCATCGGGGCGATGTAAACAATGACGATAATGACGATGGAAAACTCTCTGGGCAGGTAATATGGCCCAGAGACCGACTGCTAACAGTTCAATGTGGTTAGTACACATAGCCAAACTCACCTTAACGTGCGAGCAAGTCCTCCTCCCCTCTTCTTCTCGTTCCTGCTGGTGTCTCTGTCTGCTCTCACACACTGAAACCCGTTTAAATCCACCACAGAGTCCGGGATGTTTTCATGCAGCCGTGTCTCCATGAAACACATAACACTGCACTCCCGGAAAACTTTCTCTGTCCTTGTTAGCGCCGCCAGCTCGTCCATCTTATTCGCCAGAGATCTAACATTCCCCATCACTACGACGGGAGAGCAGGACGAAATCTTTTGTTTTTCAGCCATCGTGCTCTCCCTGCTCTGCAGCCGCGGTAGCTCCTCTTGATCTCTGCGGGGACGGCGTGCTGAACGCCGGCGCAGCTGTGCTGCCGGAGCCCCAGCAGCTGGTCCCAGCTATAGACAAAGGACCCGCATGGCATCGCGGTCATCACAGAGGAGCGCAGGAGTAGTTGAAGTTGAAAGTTTAGCGAGTCCGAATAAATATATAATTACTGTAACCTTACAAGTACTATAAACTAAAAATCTAGACAAAATAAACTAAAGTAAAAAAGAGGAAACAGAAAGAAAGAAAAAGCAATGTAAAATGCAGAGAGCGCCGTGACGGCGCCGGAAGTAGACAGTTAGTGTGTGAATATGCTGATAGTGTATTGATTCCATTCGAAAATTATTTTATAAATATGATTTGATTTTATATACTAAACAGTGATTTCATTCAGCAATGCATTCTTATTATAGAAATACTGCATTAAAATGCTCCTGTTTATAATAAAAGGCTCCTCCTAATATTTCTCTTTCTTTGTCTTTCTAATATACTTGCTGTAAATCAGTTTGTATGTGTGGATACAGTGTCTGTAGCATAGTCTGTAGCATAGTACAGTGTGAGTAGCATAGTTTACACACTAGTCTTCATACCTTTTGTCTATCTGGGGGGTTAAAAGCTCGATCAAATAGGGGGCAGATCAGAACAGAAGCATTTCCTGCCGGCATGAAAATTCCTTCTTTGATTTTTTCTCCTGATTTAGCTCAACATCAGCAATAAACATGAGGACATGAGGTGTGTGGTGAAAAAAGGCACAAACAGACATCAGAAGTGTTTGAACTAGCATCATTCCTTTAAACACTATCAGTTTCTATAAAGGCTGCTTGGTAAGTGTACTTTATATGAAGTTAGAAATATGTGGACATGAATATGCAAGCACTGCAAGAATTTAACAGCAAGCTCAGCATGGAGCAGCCATGGTTTGTAGCTTTACATGTAGCTGACTGAAATGACCTACACTATATGGACAAAAGTATTGGGATGCCTGACCATTACACCAACAGGGACTTTAATCATATTGCATTCAAATACATAGACTTCAATATTGAGTAGGACCCCCCC